>PITA01027825.1:0-20348 GCA_004023965.1 Spilogale gracilis | reverse complement strand
GAACATGCATGTCTCTTTTGGGCATGTCTCCGAGTCTTCTGAACAAAGATTTCAAAATGAAAGGCTATTTTAATTGGGAGAGAAGTTGAGCAGATCTATGAATTTAGACTAAGACTTCCATTTAAAGTGTGGAATATGCTAAAGTTTGAGCCCTACTAACTGAAAGTTCTCTTCCCAGAAGGCAGGAGCTTTTCTGTTTCTGGTGACTCAGGAAAAAGCAATGCCCACATGATAATTCCAGAAATGTGGATATGGCAATTTAAGATATTGTGGAAGTGATGGCGGTTCATGCTTCACTCCCCTCTTAGATCAAATGCTGACTGCACTGAGTCAGGAAAGGTGATAACATTGCTAAGAGAGAAGGCAAAACAAAACCTGAGACCAGACTGACCCGATTCACACTCCAGATCTCCAGTCTCTAGTCATGTCCTGCACAGAAAGGAGAATGTTCACATATTTACTATGTGACAATTAGAAGAAGAAAAACAGAAAAGGTTATAAATCACCTTTTTTTTTCCTTTCAGGAAAACTCACCCTTCCATGGATTTTATGGACTCTTTATTGAGGTTTTAGCCACGTGATTACCCAAGAACGCTAAGGAAATAAAAATGAAAAGGTAAAAGTAATAAAACTAGAGAATATGATGGGGCCTAGGGTTGGGGCAGAAGCAGCATGTCTAAATACATGCTTTAGAACTGTATGACCCTGTCTGATACTTTGCTGATACATAGTATCCACACCTGTAAACTCTTAAATTGAAATGGATAGGTCCAAATATTTGGAACTCTGTAAAGGCTCAATGCCAGTATCATTTACCATTAACTCAAAAATAATTTCATTTATATTAAAAAGATTATATATGTCCATTGTGGGAAAATTAAGGTCAAGGATAAATTTTTACAAGACAAGAATTTTTTCTACATTGTAGCCCATACTTACTCAAAAAATCCCAAACATTTTTTCAATTGTTCGGTGATAATTAAATTTGTCTTCTGCCCTTGCAGATGAGCCTTTTCATTTATTCATAGTCCTTTTGTATTTCTTATATATAGGTAACCAAGAGTATCAAGTGTCTCAGGACCTATGTTAGAGATGAATGAAGTATGAAATCAATACCATATATAGAAAGAGTATTTGGTTAAATCATGAACATCTGCTGTTTAACCTTTTTTTGACTCTATATATAGAAGTATCATTTGACATAAACTCAACCATACAAACATAGGGTTGCATACACAGTCTGTAGCAGAATTCTAAATATATTTTCAACTCAGAGAGGTGGCAGACAGTTACCTTCCCAAGTAAGATGGGGCACACTGAAATATTTTCCCCATTGGGGGATTGCAGTGAGTTGGTCACTACTCTGTCTTTGAGCTATATTCAGATTTCACCTAAGACTGAAAGCATAAGGAACCACAACTTCCCAGGATGGCAAGAAGGTAGGCCACTTTTTTTTTTTAAAAGATTTTATTTATTTATTTGACAGAGAGAAACAGAGCTAGAGAGGGAACACAAGCAGGGGAAACGAGAGAGGGAGAAGCAGGTTTCATGCTCCTCCTTGCCCTCCCCCTACCCCCCCCTCCTGCCCTGAACAGGGAGCTGGATGCAGGGCTCTATCCCGGGACTCTGGGATCATGACCTGAGCCTAAGGCAGTTGCTTAATGACTGAGCCACCCAGGCACCCCAAGGTAGGTCACGTTAAAATGCATTTAGATACTGGACTGATGTGTATTTATACACAAATACACATTGAGTACTTTGGTACTATTTACATACTTAGATTATAGTAGTAAAACAAATAGGTTGTCTTTGAACAAAGACTGTATTCAAGACATGACAGAGGCAGATAAAATATCAGTGCATTTCCATTTTGACTTAAGTAACCACATGCTTTTCAGAGTTTTTCTTTTGAAGCTGACAGTTGGGTAAAACTAGTTTTATCCAAATCATCAACTTGGGATATAAATATTAGGGCACCTCTTATAATTTACAATTATTATTTTTTTTAAAGATTTTATTTATTTGACAGAGAGAAACACAGCCAGAGAGAGAACACAAACAGGGTGAATGAGAGAGGGAGAAGCAGGTTTCCCGCTGAGCAGGGAACCCAACATGGGATCAATCCCGGGTCTCCAGGATCATGACCTGAGCCGAAGGCAGTCGCTCAACCAACTGAGCCACCCAGGCGCCCTAATTTACAATTATTTTTAAACTGATAGCTATTTTTACTATTATTTGCTAAATAATATTGCTTACTATCTTACCATTGTTTGCAAAAATAGTTGCCCTCTGTCCTAATTTTCAAGGTAGTGAGCATATCTTTCTTAAGACTATATAAATCTCGGGGCACCTGGGTGGCTCAGTTGGTTAAGCCGCTGCCTTCAGCTCAGGTCATGATCCTGGAGTCCTGGGATAGAGTCCCACACAGCCCCAGCTCTGCAGGGAGTCTGCTTCTCCCTCTGACCTTCTTCCCTCTCATGCTCTCTCTCACTCACTCTCTCTCTCTTAATAAGTAAATAAAATTTTTTTTTAAAAAGACTATATCAATCTCTACCCTTAATCTCGAGAATCATCTGAGAATTGGGGGCTGCCTCATTTTAAACATCCTATTTGCAATGACAGTAGGTGGAGAAGTGGGAAGTCTGTTTAGTGCCCCTACACCAGGGTTCCCAGCACATCTAGCAGGTAAATGCTGCTAAACACTGTCGAAGGGCAGGACAGAGTGTATGTGTCCACGGAGGCAGTGATGTCCGCATACGTGCCAGCACCCCCTTAGCGACCACAGATTTGAGCTCTGTGGTTCTAGCTGTTTTAGTTCAGACACATGTGATCAGCTATTGTCCCAAAAGCATGACCCAGTGCCCCAACAACTTATTCTGGATGCCCTTCATTCTTAGTCATGCCAACACTAGGTTATTGTGTGGAATACACATTTTTAGCCACAAGGCCACAAATGCATGAGAAAAGTATTCAAAAGGCTGAGCAGTTAGATAATATGACAAATGTCTACTAAGATGAATAATTAATATCTCACATTTAATTTGTTCAAAACTGAAGAATCAACTTTCTCTTTTTGCTTTTTTAAAGATTTTTTTTTTTTTAATTTGAGAGAGAAAGCAAGCAGGGGGAGCAGCTAAGGGAGAGGGAGAAGCAGGCTCCCAGCTGAACAGAGACCTTAACTGACTAAGCCACCCAGGTGACCCTGAACCATCAATTTTCTCTCAAAAAATCCCCTCACTACCATCTTTCTTTTCCATGCTTTCCCATATTCATTCTATTAGTAAATTCTATTAGTTCTTGGGGAAAAATCTATCCCAAACCTGACGGGGTCTCCTATATTCTCTACTTAAAGCACAGCTCAAATATACCGTCACCTTTTGATTGAACAATTATAAAAGTCTCCCAATAGATCTTTTTGTCTCATTCTTGTCCATATGCTGATGGACCAACAATCAAAGAGCAATGATAGGGGCGCCTGGGTGGCTCAGCCATTAATCATCTGCCTTCAGCTCAGGTCATGATCCCAGGATCCTGGGATCGAGTCCCGCATCAGGCTTCTTACTCAGTGGGAAACCTGCTTTGCCCTCTCCCACTCCCCCTGCTTGTTTCTCTCTCTTGTTGTGTCTGTGTCAAATAAATGAAATCTTAAAGAAAAAAAAAAGGGCAATGATAAATCTCACAAGAGAAATGATCCCAAGCTTTACCCCAGTGGGTCCCTCCCCTGACTCCATCCCTATGTAGATGTATTGACTTTTAAAAGCCTTGCCCATCTAGGAAAGTAGAAAGAAAGTAGAGGTGCTCATAAAATATCCCCCCATACCTTTTCAGCTCATCTATGTGAGCTCTTCATTTATATGAAAAAGTCCTAGTCCAGTGACTCTTCCCCAGGCAATTCCATCCTAGACTGAAGGACTCCATTAACTTATACAGGGGAGTGCTGGCCACATTTCTCACACAAGCCTCCGTCCTCTTTAGATTACATGAGAAAACATGTTTAACAGTGATAATCCTTTACAAGGAGACCACGGAATTACAGATGTTCCCATCAATGATCAATCACACTAATTAAAATACTTTTCTCATTTCCCCTAAAATATAATGATTTCTATCTCAATAAAAAGAATACTCGATTCCCAGGGACCCTTACAGTGAGGATATTTCAAGAATCTTTCCTGCGTAAACCTCCTTGTTCTGTTCACTAATCTGTCAGACTTGTTTTTGTTTCCGTCTTATGCACAGAAGTTTATACTCAAAGAAGTTTTCATCTCAAAGAACCTACTTGGTGTTTCTCTAACTCACCAAGATGTTGCTTTGTGGTTTGCTTATATGAATCCTGTGGGGTCAGAATGACTGCTGTGCTAAAAATGACTGCGTTTAAACTGATCTGTGATGCAACAGTTCACAAATAAATAGAAGGTGGCCTGTTACGTATCGCTAAGGTCACTAGGGCGGCCTGCCCGCCTTCCTCAGCACTCCCTGAATGCACGTGATTACAGATAATTACATATATTCTACTCATTCTTACTTCTATTCTAACATTTCTTTTCTGCAGGTGCCGAGCTTTAGATGTTGCATCTTTTCTACCCGGGCATCTTAAATAGCAAATGCCTTTCTTTTTGGTGGCTGCACAGTTCTCTCATAGTCTTCTTAACTAAGAATTCAAAAGGTCTCACCCTGCAGAAGGTTAAGTAAAATTCAAATAAAGTAAAATTCACAGTCTGGAACTTAAAATGGCAGATCTCTCGGCTTTTCACAGCACAGTCCATTGAGACGGGATCTCTTCTCTTGATGTTGCAAAATTCCTATTTGCTAGTAATGAAGCAGCTCCCGGGAGTTGTTACAAGGACTGAGTTTGTGCTTATTAGCATGGGCATTGGTTGAAAACAGGGTGGCTGGGCTTGAAGAGACAGGGTTAAACCAAGTTGAATGCAAATAATGTTACAAAACTCATTACATTTTGCTCTTCAGGGTGAAGGGAAAATTTCTAAGTCGGGTATCCAAACAGCCCCAGAAACTGCACTGATGGTGATCATCATCGCCGGCTGTTTGTATTAGCACTGGGGACCTCAGGTCTAGTTTCACTGATTTGGAGGCCTGGGATCTTTTTAGAGAAGCCTGTGAACATAACAATGCTTATTTGACAGCGAGTCATCAGAGGTCTACTGGTCATTTAAGAGCAAAGCTATTTTTTGTTTGCACAGCTGTCTGGGTGTGCTGCCCCGATAACGCGCGGCTGGCTGACTACGCTCACAGAGGTGTCAGGGGGTTGAGGTAAGACAGGAGAGAAAAAGCCCAGGCTGGCTTTTTGTTGGTTTGGTTTTTGTTTTTCTTTTTAAGTGGGGGAGGGACAGAGGAAGAGCAGAGAATCCTAAGCAGGTACCAAGCCCCGCGCGGAGCTGTTGCGAAGCTCGATCCCAGGACCCTGAGATCATGACCTCAGCCAAAATCAAGAGGTAGATGCGTAATCAACTGGGCCACCGAGGCACCCCAAGCCCCGGATGTTTTTAAACCTAATAGATTCTGGGAACCTGAAAAGAATTTGAAGCTCAAACTCCCAGGGATGGGAGTTCTGCTATGGCCACTTGCAGAAAATTTCCTCCAGCAGAAATCTTTCACAAGAACAGCTGCAGCCCACATATTGTCTTGTTGGAAAGTCAAAGACTTTGTCAAAAAGTGATTTCAGGGCAGCAAAGTGTAAGAGTTAAGTGTGAGGCTTGGAATTAGGACACAGTGGATTTTCTTTTCTTTCTTTTTTTCTTCCTTCCCCCAATTTTTAATTTTTTTTATTTTTAAAACGATTTTGTTTATTTATTTGAGAGAGAGAGAGAGAGCACAAGCCAGGGGGAGGGGCAGAGGCAGAGGGAAAGGGAGAGAGGGAGAAGCAGACTCCTCACTGAACAGGGAGCCCAATGCGGGGCTGGATTCCAGGACCCTGAGATCGTGACCTGAGCTGAAGGCAGACGTTTAACAGACTGAGCTGCCCAGGCACTGCTAGAGTTGATTTTCAATCTGAGATCTATTGATTATCAGCTGGGCACATTTTCAGCCTTGCAGAATCTCAGTGTTCTTATACATAAAATGGGAATGACAGTACCAATCTCATAATGTTTTTTTGGAAATTAAAGAAGCTAATACAAGCATAGCATGGAGTGTTGTGCTCAATAAACATTTCTGCAGCCATCAGTTAGTGGCTGTGGTTGAAGTGACCTTGGTTCTTTTCAAGGTTACACATCAATAAACTATGTCCTGAGGTCTCTGAGGGGAATTTTTCTCTATGCTGAAAATTTACCTGTGTAGCAGAGTTTTAGCTGCCAGGAAGAAGCATTGTCCCTAGGGTCGGGGTCCTACTCAGAGTCATAGATTAGGAACTGAACTCCAGTCTTGCCGCTCGATGAGGACCAGGGCACATTCCTGTTCTGACACAGGAGCTCTTAGGACAGTCTGTTCCTCACTGGGGATGCCGAGACAGCTGGCTCTCTGGAGTTAAAGCTAAAGTCACTCGTTCAGCCACTTCTTCAAAGTGCAAATCTGTCCCAGGAAAGCTGGACTGGTGGCTTTCCCTTTTTTCTCTCCTAGCACCCCACCCCCTCACAGATTTAGTACCAGAGTGAGTCTGCAGCCTTTCTCTCTCGATGCCAATGTCATTTTAGTTCATGGCCTCCTTCCCCCTTACCTGTCACTGAGTACCAATTAGCTTCATCCTGGCCTATGCCAATACACTTCCCTAACTCTGAATCATAGGATCTTAGTTTCTTCCCTTCCAGGAGGCCCCTGGGTCCCGAGAGGTCCGCAGGTCAGGAGTAATGGGATAGCTGTTTTACTAAGCACAGAAAATTGACTCCAAGTTGACATTCTGATTTGACCTCTATACACGGAAACTACCAGCATCCTTTTCATGCTCCAGTTTATCAGTCACCCTTTTATATGTATTTGCCTAATTTCCAAATAAATATTATGTGAGGGAAATATGATTATCTCTGTTTTATAGTTGAGGGAGTTGGAGCACAGTTCAGTCACATGCCCAAGGTCATCCAGCTAATAACTGAGGGGGCTGGGACTGAACTGTGTTGTAATAAATCTAGCAATTATGCTTCAGAAGTACAGAAGCCCATTTTTCTTTTAGTCCTGTTTAAAGTCATATTTTATATGTAAGAAATATAGTTGCCCGCTTTCCTATTTTTATCACATCATTTTAAGGTAATTTTTTTTTTTTTTAAAGCAGACTCCCTGGCTGAAACGGCTAAGTATCAACATTAATTGAGTATAAAATACAGTGATTTGTATTAACAGAGACACATTGAAGAAATACCAGAATACTGTGGTAAGCACTATTTAGTGTAAGTCTAGTGTTCTTTCCTCTGCTTGTGTAAAAATTACTTGTCCTAAATCCCTTGCTGGAGCTTTGTACTCTACAGTGTAGGCCTTGCTTTACTTAGATGTTGGGACAGTCTTCTAAGTGCTTGCTCTGTCTGGCCTCAGAGTCCTCTGTCTCAGTCATAAACTTGTAAATGGCAGATTTATGGCTTTAGAACTAATAAGAAAATGCCATTTTTAGCTCTCCTATTTTTCTGGTTAGTATAACGTATGGAAGAGAGTATGGATATGAAGCCTATCAGATATGGAGGCATAATTTACTCTTTGCAAACTTTGACAAAATTACTTAAATTTTCTGAGTCTAGTTTTCTCACTTATATAACAAAAATGATTAAGATAAGTCACTCAGTCCATCAGTTACTCTTCTGGAAACTGTATTCTTGTCTTTTTGACACGTATGCCAATGCTTGGTTCATGAGACCAGGCTGCCTCTTGGGATCTCTCTCTGGCCCATGTGAGCTATCTGTCACACATCAGGTTAGAAAGTGGCAGCTCAAAGTCTGCCCCAGCATTGTTCTAGGAATCATGTCCCCTTTAATATCTTTGATGAGGAATTCTATTGATATATAGTGTAAATTTTTGAATGTTATACTTTCTTTATTAAAAGAGTCCTAAATATCCTCAGATTTTCAAAGGAGTCCTTGCTCATCTAAAATGTTTAAAATGAATTCCTTGTAATCTAAAATGCCTTCCTGTCTCAGATGGTGAATGACTGATGGCTGAACAAGATAGAGATCCAGTAGTTTTATGGTAGTGCCTGGTCTTGGGCCAGTACCTGAGGATTCAGAAATTCCAAGAAACTGCCCTAAATCAACAGATAACACAGGTGTCTGGAGGCTTACCCAGATACTCAGCCCAACACTCCTGGCCTGACCAGTGTCATTCTAGCCATATCCTTTTTTCAAAGGCACATATATATGAATGAACTATTAAGGATTGAAAAAAATGGAGAGGAAGGATACATGGCGTAAAGAGAACGCTCTGCAGGAGTAAGGAATATAATAGAGGCATCCATAAGGTAAGACAGATCCTCTCCTATTTCATTTTTGTGATTTAGAGTGATCGCCTTTGGAACAAAAAGGGGGACAGTGGGGAAGGGGCGGAAGTAGTGATTGTGCGTATTGTCAAAGGAAGGTAACCGTTGATGGTGCCCCTGCCCTGCCCAGGCTGGAGATAGCTGTATCTGTCTCAAGGTCAGGAGATGTCTACCCAACTGCGTATGATGTTTGGCCCTAACAATAATCTCATGTCAACAAATTGTTTGTTTTTGTGGAAAGTTAGGTTCTCCTATGACACACAGCCTGATGGAGACAGAGCTGAGACTGGTTGAAACCAGTCCCCTAACCTCTGTCCAGTGAATCATCCATCATGTGACACTTGATTAAGAAAAATTCCAAGTGGGAGGAAGATGTTCCCTGTGGAACTGAATATAGGCATTGATGTTATATGAAGAAATGATTAGGATTTTAATATGGCACAAAGTTTCACAGAAAGCGTTTGCTCAGTGTAATAGACTGATTAGATTTCCAAGACAGTCCTATTTTGATAGTGTACCCAAATGCAAAGTCGTATCATTACAAAAACTAATTAATGAGTACTTTCTGTGCAGAGTAAGCCAACATACTATAGGTTATTATGATTCATCTCTTCACTCAATGCCTGTTTCTTGGTAGACTGTATCAGTTCTGTAGTAGGTGCTGGGGAAACCACAGAGGGAAAAATAGATTTAGTTAAATGTGTGTTATTTAATGGAGAGATGCATATTCATTTGAATCTTTCAAGTTTCTGATAATATAAATCATTGCTGATGATTTCAGTGTTTTGAAGGTGTGGTCCTCACTTCATTTAGGCACCAAAAGTAGCCGTGTGATGCTGTAATAAATCCTTCCCGATTTGAGCTCAAAAGCCAGAGTAAATGTTAAGATAAATCTGTCATTATCCATTCACTATTTGGCCTTATTTCGCACAGTACCAACCACAGCTATAGGGATGTGAATGTAGCAGATTTCAAATCAGCAATTCGAATAAACAGAGTAAGTTCTGGACTCAGTACCCCATATAAAAAATAGTGCCCTATATAAGAAGATGACAGGTTAATCTTTAATGAATTGAATCCATGTTAATAAAAAACATTAAGGGGAAGGGATTACAGCTTCTCTTTCCAATAATAACACACTACAACTAAGAATAATTAGTGAAGTCGGATAGAACATTTTGTATAATTGATATGTTTAAAAACACTTAAAGTGTGCATTAACTTGAAACTGATATTCACCTGTTTTTCTTTTTACAGTATCTGCCAGTTTATAAGTGGCAAATCTAGATACCAAGATGCTGAGTAGAGCTTTGGAAAGTCTCAGAACAGGGGAGGCAAAAATTGGAGTTTGGGGAAGGCCACGTAGAAGGGACTGTGGAAAACAGTATAATATTCCAGCTGGACAGACAAAGAGCTATGTATGAGTGCAGTTAAACTAGAAATAGACAAGATCCCACCAAGAATGTAACCAGCCAACTCCGAGTCAGCTAAATCTCAGGCTAGATTAAGATTATCTGCAGTTTGCCTGCCTGAAACAAAATAAATTCTCTATAGGCAAAAATGATAACACTTAGAACCTTATATTATCTCTATAGTTTTTTTTAATGTAATAAAGTCCAGCATTTACTGGAAAATCACCTGGCATGCCAGAAGAAAAGAACAATTGACCAAAACATGAAAGAACAAAAGACAATAATATATATATACAGAAGATCCTGACTGATTTGTAAATGCTTTGATTCATATCTCTAAGAAATTCTATGACACAGTTTAGAATTTCAGCAGAGAACTGAATCATATGAAAAAGGATTTTCTAAAAGTGAAAAATACAGTAACAGCTTGAGTTCATTATATTTATTTTGAGATGGAATGGCCCAAACTCACAGTACCATGCTCTTTTCATGTTCAACTTTTCCATATGATTAAGAAAAGACGATCATAAAAAAGAGTCGCAGAATCCTGAGGTAAGACCTTGCAGATATGCCTGCCCCACATATGCTTCCCCACACTCTTACCTCACTCAGCTTGACTACCTTCAGCTCATCAGGTCTGAAGTTCTCTGTGAAATCGCTTCTGCCATCACAGATCTGCGTCCATGTCCCTCTTCTGTGCTCCCATGGCCCTGGAAAGTTCCTCCACCTTCACACGTATCACATAGACTTCATTTATCAGTTGCTTATATTTCCTACTAGACTCTTGTGCCCAATGAGAACAGAGAGCTTCCATGCTGAAGATTTTATTTTTAGAATCTACTACAATGTCTGGCATAGATTCTCCCCTTGGCTCAAGTAAAGCATTTCTGCCCACAGGCTGACACTTCAAGATTTAGTCTTGTGGTCCATATTATTACAAAGCGATACACATCCATTTCTAAAGGAAATCCTGGGACAATGTTTTCACTATCCCCAAAACATTTTTCTCTTAAATATAAGGTTGATGTAATGATTTGAGGAGGTTTACTTTCTAAGACTGTGTGTTGGATAATGACACAGATTTATGAGGAGGAAATCTAGCAAAATCACTTTAACATTCTCTAATTAGCAGGGGGCTGAAGAGTAAGATGATTCCTGAGTCACGCGAGCCTCTGGAATACTACTGAAGAGTTCTTTCACTAGTCCAAGGCATCTCTGTTTGCTCTCCCATGGCAAGAATTGTTGCATCAAGAAAATGCATGTAAGCATCTGAAGACCAGCCTGACACAGATTAGTGGCAGGAAGAAGGCAAACTCACCCCCAACTTGTCCCTTGAAGAGCTGTGATTGGACTATGGAAAACCAGGTGGTAAAAACCCTCTTTTGGACTGTGGCTTTATCACAACCAGAGAAGAATGTCTAAAATAACCAAGTTCTGTTATTCATCCATCCACATGCATCCCCAGCTTCCAGCAGGGCACGTGACCCATCCTGTGGTTGACCTGACAGGAGCAAACTCACTCCTACGATGCAGGAAAATCCTGGCAGGTCTGGAAGGAGAGTGAGCATGGCTGAGGGGAATCCTCCTCCCTACATGGTTTTCCCATCAATACTAAGCCTGACCAGACTTTTTGTGCAAGAATGAGTGAAAGAAGTAAATATAGTGTGTGGTTTATTGCCTCTTGAAAATTGCTGTAATAGAAAATAAAGGAGAGAGCTGCATTTTGCATAAATGTTCTTCTGGAAAAGTTTTATAGTAAACGAAACAAAACACATCTAAAATGGATAGATTCTGCTCTGTGCAATCAATAAAATTATAAAACTACATATGTATTATTAACTCAAAGAAGATTGAAAAAGAATTGACAGCAGTGGCAATGGAGTAAAGGGAAACTTGAGGTTCAGAAAGAAGAGAAATTTATCACTAACTTAATAAGAGAATGGTACATGACATAGAAAACAATAAAGGAAAAAACCACCCCAAAATTCAAAAGTGATATGGAATATAAATTTGAGACATTTCTCAAAATATAACAGAATAGACCAGGGAGGTAAAAGTAATCAGCGAGAAGGTAACATAAGAGAGCAGGAAGATATCGGACATTAGGAATCGTGAAGAAGAAATAAGAACAAAAGGGAAGTAATAAAATCAAAGTCTGTTGGAAGACAAATTTTCTGATATGAAGATAAAATTCAAAGAATGACTTATAGTGGGTCCAGCAAAATTTAAAAAAAACAAAGCCAATACCTACATATATGCTAGGGAAAATTATAGTAATTATTTTATTTTAAAAACTCAGTTTTTGAGTATGTGAGAGCATTTAGCCTCCTACACTACCTATCCCCCCACACACACCTAGTGGCTTTATTGCAAAGAAATAGTAGACTTTTTTCAGTCAGTTTATTATGCTAACTTCATAAAAACCTGTATTTCCTTTGTAAAATGAAAATACTGATTTATAAGTAAATATTAAAAGGCACACAAGAGTGGAAAACTAATGGCAGGCTATATGATGGATTAAAAGTTAGATATATATTAGGAATTTTTATGAAGTATTGAGGAAATAACAAATGTCTTACTGAAAAAACTTAGAAATAAAATGTTGGAAATCACAACAGAAAAATACAAATGGGAATTATTTAGCAAGCCCTCACTAAATATTGTTAAATAAATGGACAAATAAAATATTGGCAATAAACTTGTCACAAAATAGGCACAATATATACGTTAAGCACAAAATGCATGAATGAAATATACACTGGCGGTAGATCTAAAAACTGCAAAATAAAGCAGCAAATAAAGTTTTGCCTTTTTAAATGTTGGGACAAAAAATGGTTATATGTTAATAGAAGTAATACTACTTATATGCTAGTAGAAGTGAGAAAAAATGACATCCTAATATTTACTGTTGAGAATATAATCTATTAAAATATATATAGAGGGGCGCCTGGGTGGCTCAGTTGATTAAGTGACTGCCTGTCCCACATGGGGCTCCCTGCTCGGCGGGAAGCCTGCTTCTCCCTCTCTCACTCCCCCTGCTTGTGTTCCCTCTCTGGCTGTGTTTCTCTCTGTCAAATAAATAAAATCTTTAAAATATATATATATGTATATGAACATACATATAGAGATAAATTTGTATTTATGAAAATTTTGTACTTAAAAATGATTAATTCCATTTATTTTATAGAACTCTGTATGAAAGCACATTCAGTTATTTATAACAAATATAAACTAGGAAGAATATAAATGTCAAACAATGGGAAATTGTTTAAACTGTTGTGTAGTCAGAGTTTGAGAAGGATACTTAAAGATATTGAAAAATCTTGGGGTACCTGGGTGGTGCGGTTGGTTAAGCTTTGGACTCTTGGTTTTGGCTCAGGTCGTGATCTTAGGATCCTGAGATCAAGCCCTGCCTTGGGCTCCTCACTCAGCATGGACTCTGTTTAAGACTTCCTCCCCTCTACACCCTCCCCCTACCCCACCGCATGCTGTCTCTCTCTTTCTCAAATAAATAAATCTTTAAAAAAATATATGGAAAAATCTTCACAGGGTCATATTAAATGAAAAATAAAAGTAGAAGGATAAGTACCTTCATGTTATCTCTATTTAATCTGGATCATGGGATTACTGTTGGTTGTATGCACACTTAAGATTCTTTTTGTTTTCCAATAATGAACAGAGGTTACCTGGATAATAAAAAGACATACCTCTATACATGTTATAAATGTATAGTAAAACTGAGACTGGTGAGATGAACAGAATTTGAATGCACATTTGTTTGTATTCTCCCCGGATTGCCTGGGGCTCTGCTGGGATGTAGACATGTCATGTTTTATGCCTAAGCAGTGATGGCTTTGCCTGTGAAATAACTTCTTCAAATGACTGTTGTGGTTCTAATTCCCAGTTGCCACAAGGTGAAGAAGTCTTCTTCGGAATAGTCAGAACTGACATTATTGAACCTGCCCTGGGACCAGGCAAGATGCTAGGAACTTTGCATGGGTGTTTCTCATTTCATCCACACAGTAAGTCTAAGAGGTAGGTATTATTCTCATGCCCGTTTTTCACATGCAGACCCTTGGACTGAAAGAACTTGAGTGCATGATTTAAGTTCAGTAACTGGTTCCTAGAAAAGGTTGGATTTGGATTCAAGTAACCTGATGGACCCGTGAGGAATGCTTATGAAAATCTCCCCCTCCCCCCACCTTTTTTTAAATTTAGTGAAGCAAATTCACTTCCTTTGCTTTGTAAAACTTGAGGCTAATCAGACAGCATGTCTACAGAGAGCTGACAGAGAACCCATGTTGTCTTCGGAGGCTGGGGCAGAATAATGTAAACTGACGTGGCGGCCTCAAATCTCTCTGACTTGGAATTCCATTAGGGGAGATTTTGAAGCCAATTTACTCAGGAACTGCACGAATGAGACGCTGTCCTGTCAAAATGCTGTCATATCATACCAGGCCTCTCAACTTCATTCCAAGAGACACCTGCCAAAATAATGGACCAGCAATCTGGCATTCTCACGACCACATGA
This sequence comes from Spilogale gracilis, assembly GCA_004023965.1. Taxonomy (NCBI): domain Eukaryota; kingdom Metazoa; phylum Chordata; class Mammalia; order Carnivora; family Mephitidae; genus Spilogale; species Spilogale gracilis. Next base: position 5,995 of record PITA01027825.1, on the reverse strand, counting down.
GGAAGAAAAGTGTTTATCTCGCATACACAGCTACTGTGGTTTTATTTTTAAGCTTTTGTATGATGACTGATTTTACCCTCTAAATCAGAGGGGCTAGGGAACATGAGTTTCAATCCCAGATATATTTCTTTTGAGTGGGTGCTTGTTGGAGGAAAACATTATCTTCCTCGAGTATAAATGTTACAGTTTCTCCACTCAAGTATATATAACGTCTTTGTTTCTCCTTTCTGACTGTTTGGGTTAGATAATTAGCAGTTGTTCACTTATTAGTAGCTCTAATAGTACTACGGTGTTGAGGGCATCTGAGTTTAGAACCTTGAAACTAATTATTTTCCTTTTTTCAAAATTAATATGCTCAGGTCTATTAAGATCTCCGAAAACTTCAAACGAAAGGAGAAAAGAAAAAAATGACATAATAGCTGTAAACAAACAAAAGCAGTCATTTATTTCCTCCTGAATTCATTTAACAAGCAGTTACTGAAAATTGACAGTGTTCGGTGCTGGGAACACAAAGATAAACAATCCGGAGACCTTGCCAAGCAAGAGCTCAGAGTCCAGATAAAGATAAAGAAAATGCAAATTAATAATTAAACACACCATGTGGCTTCAAACCTTGCTCAGACGAGGGGGATTAGAAACACAATGAGAAGAAAAGTTATGAACCTGAAGAGCAAAAGTAAGGTCACGTAACTATTTTGGGAATATAACGAAGGCTTCTGAGACGAGGCAAGGCTGGAGCCCTGTGGCAATTAGATAAAAAATGGAAGAAGAAGGAAAGGAAGGAGGACGAGTGGGAGGATAGGACATGGCTTTTCTGTAGGACACTTAGGCCTGAAGCAGTCAAAACCTTTATAAGGACATGCACATCTTTGACCCTGAAACTCTGCCTTCAGGAGTTTACATTCAATATTCACAAAGATTTAGCTACATAGCACTTATTTGGAGTAGCAGAGAATTATAAGCAACTAATATGACCTAAATAATGTCTTTAATATGGCACAGCCATCAAATGAATATTATTCTATTATTTAAAAAGAAAAGAACAGATAATAGTATGGAAGAACACTGCCAGTAAATAGCCTTAAAATGTGAAAGCACATCCTATTATATCACTTGTGTAAAAAACAAAACAAAACAAAACAAAAAGCAAAGTGCACAGACATGCTCTTTCTGATCATTCTCCATTTAAAGATTCATGTTTGACGAAACATGAGAGACTTTGGACACAGAAACAAACTGAGGGTCTTGGAGGGAAGGGGATGGGGGGATGGGAGAGCCTGGTGGTGGATCCTGAGGGCACCTATTGCATGGAGCACTGGGTGTGGGGCATAAACAATGAATCTTGGAACACTGAAAAAATAAATTTAAAGTAAAAAAAAAATAAAGATTCATGTTTGATCCAATTTTCTGAGATCATGCTGTGTCTTACAATTAATATCAAAAGATTTTTGGCAGCCACCAAATGGGTTATTGTCTGCCCGTGTGGCAACCTCATGGGGTCCAAGGGGAACTTGCTGATTATCTCTTCAGTTATGCTCATTGGTAGCATCTCGGGAATTTAAAAGTTAAAAATGGATTCTTAGTTGTTGCTAAAAATATCTCCCAAAGTAGTGGATGAAACATTGAAATTAAAAGTTACTGCTCATGCAGCAGACATCGTGTCACACAGGCAATAATATAATTCAAGACAGGACAAAGCCGTCACCCCTGAAAGCACCCCTGAAATTTGCTCAGAGTATATCTTGTGTTCTCGCAAGCATGCCTGGGACACCCTCGCCAGAAAGGGAACTGTGGGAAGTGATGGATATGCTAATTAACCTGACTCAGGTAATCATCTCGCGAAGTGTACATCTATCCACTTGTCACTTTAGAGACTTGAAATACAAACAATTTTATTTGTCAGTTACACCTCAGTAAAGCCAGGGGGAAAGAAGGGATCCTGGAACTTTCAGAGATGTCACTCAGGTGCCAAACATAATCTGTCAAAATTTTCCATTCGACTTGCAAGGAAAGCTTTTTAATATTCTGCACTGTTATTCAATTAAAATTTAGAAAACAAAACAAAACTAGGCCTTAAACAAATTTAGGAATGGAATTTGAACTCCAGTATTCCTTTGATTTTTCTTGAAATTAAGTTAGTAATCATACAGGTCCTCAAATTTCAAGCACCTGATCAGGAACTAGGAAAAACTGTGTGCTTTTGTGAGACTTTTCCCACAGTCTGTGGCCAAAGTGATTCACAGGATTTTTAGTCTCTGAGTGTGAAGGTTTCAATTCAGAGTTGGTGACACAAAAGAAGAAAAATATCACAGATATGTATTAATGTATTCAATATTTTCTCAGCAAAATTTTTTGTGCATTGCATATTTCCTTTTTCCCCAAAAGCTATTATTAAATCACTAAGTGGTCCAAAAGCTATTATTAAATTACTAAGTGGTTTTATGTAAAATAGAATTTTAGAATGTATATGTGAGAATCAAGAAAGTGTTTTTTATATAAATTACATATACAGTCTTACCTTCTTCAGACCTACATAGCAAAAATATTGTAATCTCATATATAAGAATGTGTTTAAAACTCATAAATGAAATTTAAATTAATTTTTCATTTTCTCCTTTTCTTCAGTGTTCTAAATTATTAATATTATTTTAAAATATTTTTATTTATTTATTTGACAGAACACAAGCAGAGGGAGAAGCAGGCTCCCCGCTGAGCAGGGAGCCCAACGCAGGGCTTGATCCCAGGACCATGAGATCATGACCCCAGCTGAAGGCAGGAGCATAACTGATGGAGCCACGCAGATGCCCCAATGTTGTAAATTATTTTACACCTTGAAGTTATTTACATTAATCATTACTAAAGTAATCTTTTAAAAATTTCTATTCTCCTGTAAGCCAATCCTTCTTATCCCACACTTCTACCTTATAACATCACTTTTGATCCATTATTTCCTAAAGTTCATATTTTTTAAATTATAAAATTATGATTTTCTTCCCTCACTTGATGCTGCATTTGTCTCCTCTGTCTCCCAGAGGATAGTGTTTTGCATTTTCTGTTTACTCATTCTTTTTTTTTTTTTTTTTAAGATTTTATTTATTTGACAGAGAGAAACACAGCCAGAGAGGGAACACAAGCAGGGGGAGTGAGAGAGGGAGAAGCAGGCTTCCCGCCGAGCAGGGAGCCCGATGTGGGGCTCGATCCTGGGTCTCCGGGATCATGACCTGAGCCGAAGGCAGTCGCTTAACCAACTGAGCCACCCAGGCGCCCTGTTTACTCATTCTTAAATAAAAAGAGACAAGTTAGATATGATATTGACCTTAAACTATTCCCCTGGCTTCCCTCTCTGTCCTAACTGCTTTATGAATGTCAATCTTACCAGTTCTGGAACCCAGCACTTACAGAGGAAGTGGAGAGGAGACCAAGCACTTACAGAGGAAGTGGAGAGGAGACCAAGTTCCATTCCACCCGGCATGGAACTTGGTCTTGGTGAGCTCCTGGCTGTTTCTTGATGCCTCTGGAAGGGCCGGCTTCCTAATTGTCGTTTGGCAGCTCTGGCATAGACTCCAAACTGGCCTCCCTTCTCAGTCTCCTTATTTACCCATTTGGCATGATGTCACAAGATAAATTTAGAAATGTCCTAATTGTAAGCCATCCTCACATCCCTGAGGTTGACTTTCCTTAAGCATGGTAGATTGGGCTTCCGGCATGCCATTTATTTATTTATTTGTTTGTTTGTTTGTTTGTTTATGAAGATTTTATTTACTTGAGAATCAGAGAGAATGTGTATGCAAGCACATGCACAAGTGGAGGGAGGGGCAGAGGCAGGAGGAGTAGACTCCCAGCTGAGCAACGTGTGTATGTCGGGGGGTGGGGGGCAGGAGGGGAATTGATCCCAGGACCCGAGATCTTGACCTGAGCCAAAGGCAAATACTTAACTGAATGAGCCACACAGCCCCCCCCCCGATATGCCATTTAAATCTGTTTTCTGATATTTCATTTACAGATTTTCTTTTTACATTCCTAAATGAATTTTGCCTCTGTTTACTTCTGCTCATGGTCATATTTTGGTGTCTAGGTTTCCAAGTTTCAGAAAATGAATTAAGTCTTTCATTTTTTCCTGTGCTCCAGAGAAAATGATACATAATTGGAACTGCCTGTTCTTTGAGAATACGAAACTGTCCTTAAAACTGTAAAAAGATCTTTGGTGCCAGTTATTGGAATAATTATTTTTATATGGTTTTGAGATATATGACATATCAGTATGTGGCTGAATGTAAAACCAAGGAAGAAATTTGGTTCATAGTAACATTAATAGTTGTTAATTTTGTTGATGTCAATTTGGGTGAGTGTTGATTTGTTATTTCTCCATGCTTTCCAAATTAAATGTTATGTTAGTTATAACAAAAGTTAAACTATATTAAATAAGGTTATAGATTCCTACATTACTTAACATTGAATCCCAGTGTGCTTCCTAAGCCTTCAAAATAACTGTTTGCATCAATTCACAATTTCATGTAATATTGAAATATACATACATACATACATACATACATACATACATCAGGGGACTTTATTTATTCTGCAGAGCTTGGCTCATAGACAGTTTCTTTTCCCAGAAGCAGCAATCAAGAAAACTTCCCTAAAAGCCTTATTACATAAAAATAATTAATTCCAAAAATGTTAAAATGCCAGCTATGTAGAATCCCACCTGTTTGTTTTATGGGTCATGATTCAAGAAACACAGACTTGCAATATATCAAGGAAATTGGCATACCTTTTTGATGGAGAGTCTTTAAAGTATAAGATGAAATAGCAGTTTTTTTTCCATGAAATAATTCCTCAGAGAAGAGTTACACTTCAGATGCAAGTTAATTAAGTGTCTCATTTTACAACTGATTTATAAGTTTATCGCCATCCTTATCAAAATCTCAATTTATATGGAAGTGTAACGCTTCAAAAAAGGCCTAGACAGGGTAGGAGGTCTCTCTAAATTTTCAAGATTTATTATAATGTTACACTAATTAAGACAGTGTGGCATTACTGCAGAGCTAGAAACATGAAAGTAAAGGAACAAGAAATAGATCAATGCATAATATGCATATATGCATATATGGATCCATGCATACTTAGCAAATGCAAGAGTCTTCCAATAAATGGTGTTGGAGCAATGAGGTATTTATATGGAAAAAGCAGTATTAGACATGATGCTACACACAGAATCAATGGGTGCATGCAGACCTAAAAGGAAAATACAGACTATAGGTTTTGGAAGGACATAGAGGAGGACAATATGGCAGATAATATCTTTATTAACTTGGAGATAGAGAAAGACATCTTAGACAAGACAAAAATGTCTATATATTAAGGAAAATGATAAATCCGACTACAGTAAAATTCAGTGTTTCTGGTCATCAGAAAATACCATAAAGAGGTCTGAGCCAACGAGTGGAAGAGAATATTTATAATACATATGACAGTAAAAGACTCATATACAGAACATTTACGAATCAACATTCTTTTTTTTTTATTATTTTTACTTAAATTTTTTTTCCCAGTGTTCCAAGATTCATTCCCCATTCCCCACACCCAGAGCTCCACGCAATAGGTGCCCCCAGGACCCACCACCAGGCTCTCCCATCCCTCCACCCCCATCCCTCCAAGTCCCTCAGTTTGTTTCTGTGTCCAAAGTCTCTGTTGTTTCGTTTCTCTCATGGATTACCCTACTTCCCATTTACTTTCCTTCTCCCACTGTCCTCCAGGTTACCCCTCATGCACCGCAAGTAAGTGAAACCATGAGATACTTGACTTTCTCTACTTGGCTTATTTCACTCAGCATAATCTCTTCCAGTCCAGTCCATGTTGCTACAAAAGTTGGATATTCATCCTTTCTGATGGAGGCATAGTATTCCATTGTATATATGTACCACATCTTCTTTATCCATTCATCTGTTGATGGGCACCTTGGCTCTTTCCACAGTTTGGCGATTGTGGCCAT
>PITA01027824.1:0-20340 GCA_004023965.1 Spilogale gracilis | reverse complement strand
CTGGGTGGCTCAGTTGGTTAAGCCACTGCCTTCGGCTCAGGTCATGATCCCGGAGACCCGGGATCGAGCCCCACATCGGGCTTCCTGCTCGGCGGGAAGCCTGCTTCTCCCTCTCTCAATCCCCCTGCTCGTGTTCCCTCTCTGGCTGTGTTTCTCTCTGTCAAATAAATAAAATCTTTAAAAAAAAAAAAAAAAAAAAGAATGAAATTAGACTCAACACAGAAAGTTAACTCACAGTGGATTAAAAACTAAATGTAAGTGCTAAAACTATAAAACTCTTAGAAGAAAATACAGGATAATAACTTCATGACATTTGGTTTGGCAATGATTCCTTGGATATGATACAAAAAGCAAAGGCAACAAAAGAAAACAGACTGAACATCAAAATTTAAAACTTTGCTGCATCAAGAGGCACTATCAACAAAGTAAAAAGATAACTTATGGAAGGAAAGAAAATATTTTCAAATCAGAGAGCTGATAGAGAACTGAAATCCAGAATATATAGAGAACTCTACAACTCAATAAAAAACTTTGTAAAAAAAACTACAGGCAATTTTCCATAAAGACATAATTAAAATAGTAACTTACCATTTAATGATAATCCACTACATATAGTGCTAGGTAATATCTTTATTACTCTAATACACATAATTCATTCAGCAGATCTTTATTATATAATTGCATAAGCTAAGTATTATCATCTTTATTTTACAGATGATCAAAGTGTCTTGCCTAAGATCATAAAGAAGCTAGCAAATGACTATAAAGTTATTCCGAATCTAGGCTTTGAGAAATATTGGTCTCTATTGCTCTTTATAATTCTCTTAATACACTTCAACAAACTTTCAATGTGAAAAATTACTACTTCTCAAAAAAAAAAAAGAAAAAAGAAAAATTACTACTTCTCTGCTTCCAAAGGAGCACAACCAATGGTCGTGTTTTAATACCAGAAAACAAAACAAACTTTGAGAACATTGATCTCTGAAGTTATAAACAAACACATTATCTTAACATGCTTTTTACTCAGTCTTATGAAGATTATTCTGTATTCACTATCCAAATTCTCAAATGTTAAAACTGTTAACTCAAGTTATTCAAAAGTAAACTGTGAGTAATTTAACATGTAACTTTTTCAAAATAAGAAACTGCCATCTAATAAAATAAGTACCGGATATTTTTCAACTTTCTTTTTAAAATATATTTGCTTTGAAAACATGGTATAAATATATTCCACAAGAAATGCTAAGAAAACATAAAAATCACTATAAAACTTACTGAGTTGTTTCCTTTTTATTCTGTCAACTACATTTAAAGGAAAAGAGCATGAGTTATAAAAAAAAAAAAAAAAACCCAAACAAACAAAAAAAACAGTGACTGGTTCCACTATCTCAGTTTTTGCAACTGGAAAGTAGGAATAATAAACCTTTCACATGGACTTATGAAGGAGATGATAATTTACAGAGTATGTACCAAAGCTTTAGCTACCTTCTGTTTCGCTCTTAGCTGGCTGCTTAGGAGCCCTGTAGTCCTAAGTCCAAGTGTTGCTACAATGGCTCTGACTAAGTTAAGGACCTAAATTTTATCACTCCCCTATTGTTTGTTTGTTTTTCCCTGAAACCACTGCATATTGCTTCGGAGTGTGGGCTCTACATGTCAAAGAGCCTAAGTTTGAATCCTAATTCCACTTATTGGCTATGTGATTCTGAACAAATTACTTAATTTTTGTAGGCCCATTTCATCCTTTCTACTACTTCACAGGGTGTTATGTATATTAAATAAGATAATATAAATAGCATTTAGAAATTGCCTGGTTCACAGTCAACACTCAATAATATTAGGCATCTCATTCTCACCACTACTACCACTGCCACCATCATCTATCTGCTTCCCACCACAAAGCATGTGCAGCTTTGTAACTGTTTTATTACTTATTTCATGTATTTAAGTTCTGTCATCTATGGAAGCATGAGCAGTATGTTTTAATAGGGTGGCTATTCTCCTTTTTTCTTTCATCTCTTTGGTTGAAACAGAACACTAAGCAATAAGTAAATGCTTCCTGAATGAATCAATGAAATAAATGAAAATGGGTAGACAGATGACAGCATAGATTGGCCCTAGAGAACTTTTTTTTGCTTCTCCAATAATTGCTTGTATTGCAAAGATAACAAACGCACAACGACTCCAAAGACAAATACCTTATTCCATGAAGTCAGGACTGCAGTAGTATAAAAATGACTGAAAATTTGACACCCAGTCTCACGTGGCTACCAAAATTTCAATCTAACTAGGTTTTACTTTCCTACTCAAAGGTAACTATCTTGCCCCTCCAAAACCTTCATCACCTATTTTTACCTCTCTCAGTGTTTATATTTTCTATATGAAGTATGAGCCAAGCAAATGTAAATGTCTTTATGTTCTCACCAATAAATCCATAATCCTACCTTTATCTGTCCCCAACTTCTCTTCCTTCTCCCTGTTGAAGACCAAACCCTCAACATGTGTGTAGAGCCCATCCCTTTGGCCTTCTCAAGGATTTTGCTCTTCCTTTGATCAATCCTTTTTTTCTCAAAACAACCTGTCTAAAGGATCATTCATTACATTACATAAATACAATAGTATTTCCCATCCTTTAAAAAATTCATCTATAGGGGTGCCTGGGTGGCTCAGTTGGTTAAGCGACTGCCTTCAGCTCAGGTCATGATCCCGGAGACCTGGGATCGAGTCCCACATCAGGCTCCCTGCTCAGCGGGAAGCCTACTTCTCCCTCTCTCACTCCCCCTGCTTGTGTTCCCTGTCTGGCTGTGTTTCTCTCTGTCAAATAAATAAAATCTTTTTTAAAAAAAATTCATCTATAGGGATGCCTGGGTGGTTCAGTTGGTTAAGCATCTGCCTTCAGCTCAGGTCATAATCCCTTGCTTGGCAGGGAGCCTGCTTCTCCCTCTGCTTATGCTCCCATGCTCTGACAAATAAATAAAAATCTCAAAAAAACATTTTCATCTAGAAAATGCTCCAAATTTTTCTATTCTCCCTCACAGCAGAACTTCTTGAAAAAACCATCTCTACCTTCTCACTTCTTACTCCATTTTCAGCTCATCCCCCATTTCAACCCATTCTGGCTTCTGTATCCACAGCTGTACCAAGATTTTATCAGAGTCTGACACAGACCAGTCCACTGGTCCCTTTTCCTGTCCACATGTTGACTTTTTTTTTTTTAAGATTTATTTATTTATTTGACAGAGAGAAACACAGCTAGAGAGGGAACAGAAGAATACAAGCCCGATGTGGGACTCCATCCCGGGACTCCGGGATCATGACCTGAGCTGAAGGCAGACGCCTAATGACTGAGCCACCCAGGTGCCCCTGTTTTTGACTTCTTTAGTCAAGCACTTTACATTAGGTAATAACTGCTCTCCTTTGACAAACTACATTGACTTCCAGACACCACATTTTCTTGGTTTTCTGCCTAACTCTCTGACCATGCCTCCTTGGTCACTTGTACTGAGTCCTCCTCTACTTGACCTCAGTGGCTCAACCTTGGGCCCCTTCTAGTCTCTCTGTAAATTCTTCCCTAGGTAAGCTCATCCTTTCCCATGGCTTCCCATTGAATTCCTCGCATGACCTGCAGAACATTACATGATCTATTCCCTGGCTTCCTCTCCAAGCTCTTTTTATGTGACTCTTGCCTTACTATAACCATACTGGATTCCTTTTAGTTTTTTGTATAAGTACCTTCTTTTCAGTCTAGCTGTTCTCTCTTCCCGAAGCATTTTTCTCTCTGTACTTTGGATGGCTGACTCAACTACCATGTGTTATCTAAAATGTCATTTTTTCAGAGGCCTTCCCAGATCTGTCTCCCCGCTCCATCTTTTATATTATCCTCCCTTGTTAATTTCCTTCATGGCCCTCATCACAATTTGTAATTACACATTTGCTTGCTTTTGGTTATTCCCACTAATCTTCACATAAGGGTAGGGATCACAATGTCATCCGTGTAAACTCAGCATCCACCACAGTGACAGAAAAATAACAAGCATTCAATGCTTAAGTAAATTAATGATCTGGTATTCACTTATTCAATAATTAACAAACATTTATTGAGCAATTTGTAGGTCACAGATACTGTGCTAGATGCTGGGGACAAAAGATAAATTCAGAATCAATCTCAAGATCCTTACAGTCCAATGAGAAGGACTGTGTAGTAAGTGCTATGACATGGGTGAAGCCAACTTTTAGCCATTACACAACCTTTTGAAGGATGTGAATGGAAAATATTTCCTTAACTTCTTTAGAAACCAAGGTTAATCTGAATGTTTTTCCTGTTTTACCATGCTGGAATGGTTCAGATCATAATGTCAATTATAAGATGGGTTTTTAGGCAGAGTATAAGGAAAACTGAATTACCCCGAGGGATATTCTATTTAAAGCATCCATTTCTTACTCTCCTATCTATTGTTTCCCATCAATAGGTAAGTAAATATGAAATCAGGAAAATAAACTCATTTTGGTTTGAACCTGTCCTTAAATAAGAGAAATATATACAACTAATTTAAAATATTTTCCAAAGATCTTACATCCATTATATTCTGCTGCATTAGGAGATAGTATTCATTTACTTGTTTGTTTATCCAACAAAAATTCTGTAAGCACACATTATATGCTAGGACTGAGGACATAGGAGCAATCAAGGCAGAAAATATCTTTACCTTCACTGAGTTTTTAGACTCAAATTGGAGAGACAAACAAAAAATAAGAAAATACAGAAATAAAATCATAACTGAAAAGTTGATAAATCATTTCTAACACTTATAATCAAGAAACAGCAAAGAAATTCTACTGAAATGTATTATTTAAAAATGTTTAGTTACAGGGCACCCTGGCTAGCTCAGCTGGTAGAACACACAACTCTTGATCTTGGGGTTATGAGTTCAAGCCCCATGTTGGGCACAGAGATTATTTAAGAAAAAAAAAAGGAAAAGAAGAGAAAAGAAAAAAAAATTAAAGAAAATGTTCAAGGGTGCCTGGGTGGCTCAGTGGGTTAAAGCCTCTGCTTTTGGCTCAGGTCATGATCTCAGGGTCCTGGGATCAAGCCCCAATCAGGCTCTCTGCTCAGCAGGGAGCCTGCTTCCTCCTCTCTCTCTGCCTGCCTCTCTGCCTACTTGTGATTTCTCTCTCTCTGTCAAATAAATAAATAAAAAATCTTTAAAAAAGAAAAAAAAAGAAAATGTTCAGTTAAATAGCCAGAAATACTTCTAAAATAATTAGAAGTGGATATGTGTAAGAAAGAAAGGAACGCAGACTGGGAGAAAATATTTGTACAACATATCTGATTAAAAAAAAACCTTGCAATTTATGAAATATAAAAAGAATTTTTAAAACTCAATACTAAGGAAACATCCCAATTAAAACTGGACAAAAGATCTGAACAGGCACCTCACCAAAGAAGATATACAGAGAGCAAATAAGCATATGAAAAGATGTTCACCATCAGATGTTATCAGAGAATTGAAAATTAAAACAAAAATGAGAAACTACCACACATCTATATGAGTGGTTATGGTCCAAAACTAACAACACCAAATGTAAATAAAGATGTGGGTCAAGAACTCTCATTTATTGCTGATGGGAATACAAGAAGGTACAGCCACTTTGGAAGACAGTATAGCAGTTCCTCACAAAGAGAAACATAAGCTTACCATACGATCCAGCAATCATGTTCTTAGGTACTTATACAAATGAGCTGAGAACTTACCTCTATGCAAAAACCTGCACATGAATGTTTATAACAGCTTTACTTACAACTGGCAAAAATGGGAAGCAACCAAGATGTCATTCAATAGTTGAATGAATAAACAAACTGTGGTATACCCATATAATAATGGTTTATTCATAAATAACAAAGAAATGAGCTATCAAGTCACAAAAGACATGGAAGTTCCTTGACATTGGTCTTGGCAATGATTTTTTTTTTCTCATTTGACACCAAAACCAAAGAAAATAAAAGCAAAGATAAACAAGTAGGACTACATCACCTAAAAAACTTCTGCACAGTAGAGGAAACCATCAACAAAATGAAAAGGCAACACATGGAATGAGAGAAAATACTTGCAAATCATACATCTGCTAAGGGATTAATATTTAAAATACATAAAGAACTCATACAAGTTAATTGAAGAATTTGATTAAGAAGGGGGCAAAAGATCTGAACAGACATGGCCAACAAGTACATGAAAAGCTGCTCAACATCACTATTCATCAAGGAAATGCACATCAAATCCACAATGAAACATCACACACACCTATTAGAATGGTTATCAAAAAGAGAACTGTTGGTAGGGATGTGGAGAAAAGAAAACCTTTGCGCAATATTGGTGGGTATGTGAACTGCAGCATCTACTATGAAAAATAGTATGAAGGTTCTTCGAAAAATTAAAAATAGCACTACCATATTACCTGGAAAATCTATTTCTGGGTATTCATCCAAAAAAGAAAAAAATGAAAACACTAACTCAAAAATGTATCTGTATCCCCATGTTCATTGCAGCGCTATTTACAATACCCAAGATACGGAAACAACCTATATGTCCCTTAATGGGTAAATGAAGAAAATGTAGTACATATACATAATGGTATTTTATTCAGCCCATAAAAAGGTGGGAAATCTTCTTTCCTATCCGGGCTGCCAACACGCTTCCAGACTGAGGAAGACCTGGAAACTCTGGGGCCTCATGAGCCACGGCCACAGTTGCATCTGCAGGCACTGGAAGCACCCAGGAGACTGGGGTAATGCTGGTGGCATGCGTCACCATAGGATGAACTTTGACAAATATCACTCAGCTTACTTTGCAAAAGCTGGTATGAGACATTACCACTTAAAGAGAAACCAGAGCTTCTGCCCAACTGGCAACCTTGATAAACTGTGGACCTTAGTCAGCGACAGACATGGGTAAATGCCACCAAAAACAAGACTGGAGCTGTTCCTATCATTGATGGTGCGATCGGGCTACTACAAAGTTTTGGGAAAGGGAAAATTCCCAGAACAGCCTGTCACTGTGAAGGCCACATTCTTCACTAGAAGAGCGGAGAAGAAAATTAAGGTGTCGGCTGCCTGCCTTCTAGTAGCTTGAAGCCACATGGGGGGAGGTTCATTAAATGTTAACAAGTGCTTTTCTTAAAGAAAAAAAAGAGGGGAGAATCTTGTTATTAACAACAGTAGGATGGAACTTGAGGGCATTATGCTAAGTAAATGTTAGAGAAAGACAAATACTGTATGAGCTCACTTAAAAAAATACTAAAAAGAGAAAAAAGAAAAAAAAATATCCGCACAAACTGAAGGACAGTTTCTATTGAGTTGCAGGGTGTTTTTCCACCTGATAATAGTCACACTTTTCTGATTCTTTGCCTGACTTGTTATTTCTTTATTAAAAAATATTTTGTTGGAATTATTGGGAAAAAAAAAAGCTCACAGAAAGAACATATTAGTGGATGTGCCAGAGGTGGGAAATAAGGGGTGGGAAAAATGGGTAAAGGTGGTCCAAAGGTACTAATTTCAGTTATAAAATAAGTCCTGGAGACGTAGTGTATATCATGGTGACTATATTAATACTATTGTATTGCATATTTGAGAGTTGCTAAGAGAGTTAATCTTTTTTCATCAAGATTTTTACTTCAAAGTGATCTCTACATCCAATGTGGGCTTGACCTTAATGACCCCAAGATCAAGAGTTGCACACTCCACCCACTCAGTCAGTCAGGCACCCCTCAGAGAGTAAATCTTAAAAGTTCTCATCACAAAAAAAAATTTTTGTAACTGTGTATGGTAACATATATATTAACTGGACTTATTGTGGTGATCATTTCACAATATTTGCAAATAATAAATCATTATCTTATACACCTGAAACTAATATAATGTTGTATGTCAATTATACCTCAAGTGAAAGAAGCCAGTCTGAAAAGGTTACATAACTGTAGAGAAAGTAAAAACATGAGTGACTTCCAGCAGTTAGGGGGGAGGAAGGAAGGCACAAGTGGGGCACAAGGGATTTTTAGCTTAGTAGAATTATTCTATAGGATACCATAATAGGATACATCATATGCATTTATCAAAACCCACAGAACTGTACAACACAAAGAGTGAAGCTAAAGTAAACTACAGTATGTATTTCTTTTATAGGACTTTAGTTAATAACAATGCACCGAGGGGCGCTTGGTGGCTCTATTAGGGCCTGCTTAGCCTAAGGGCAGCCATGACAGGTTCTGTAACCCCCCTGGTCTATCTTTAAGCGTCTGTCTTTGGCTCAGGTCATGATCCCGGGGTCCTGAGATAGAGCCCTGCATCGGGCTCCCTGCTCAGCGAGGAGCCTGCTTCCTCCTCTCCCACTCCCCCTGCTTACGTTCCCTCTTTTGCTGTTGTATCTCTCTGACAAATAAATAAATATTTTAAAAAATAACAACGTACTGATATCGGTTCATCAATTTTAACAAATGTACCATGCTAATGGCAAGATGCTAATGATGGGGTCAACTACAGAAGGGTATGGGAACTCTGTACCTTCTGTTCAGTTTTTCTGCTATAAAGAATAGTCTAGGGTGCCTGGATGGCTCAGTGGGTTAAAGCCTCTGCCTTCAGCTCAGGTCATGATCTCAGGGTCCTGGGATCAAGGCCTGCATCGGGCTCTCTGCTCGGCAGGGAGCCTGCTTCCTCCTCTCTCTCTGCCTCTCTGCCTACTTGTGATCTCTCTCTGTCAAATAAATAAATAAAAAAAAAGAATAGTCCATTTTTTCAAATAAGTAGGTATATCTAGGAAGCTAAACCTAGGGAACAGGGACATTCAGTGGTAGACAGGAGGTCGCCATCATAAACATTATTTTAAAGTAATATCAAAATACACTGTATTTGAACTACACTGGAATTGAAATTTTTTTTTACAAGTGCACCATGAGGGGCACCTGAGTGGTACAGTCAGTTGCGTGTCTGACTTTGGTTTGGGCCCAGGTCATGATCTCAGAGACCATGAAATTGAGCCCTCGGTCCAGCTCTGCGTTCAGCAGGAAGCCTGCCTGGAACTCTCTCACTCTCCCCTGCCCCTTCCTCCCCCTCTAAAATAAGTAAATCTTGGGGCACCTGGGTGGCTCAGTTGGTTAAGCCACTGCCTTCGGCTCAGGTCATGATCCCAGAGACCCGGAATCGAGTCCCACATCAGGCTCCCTGCTCAGCGGGAGGCCTGCTTCTCCCTCTCTCACTCCCCCTGCTTGTGTTCCCTCTCTGGCTGTGTTTCTCTCTGTCAAATAAATAAAATCTTTAAAAAAAATAAAAAATAAAAAAAAATAAAATAAGTAAATCTTTTCTTTTAAAAATGTGTGCCATGAACTGAGGAGTATGATTTTCAATGCCTGAGTTCCAAAATAGGTAAAATAAAATGAAGTCAATCTAGTATGAAATAAAAGGAAACAGGAACAGAAGAATAGTATTCCAGTATTTCTGTCCTTGTAGAGATGAGGAAGCTCATGGCATTCTAGAGCTCTCT
This sequence comes from Spilogale gracilis, assembly GCA_004023965.1. Taxonomy (NCBI): domain Eukaryota; kingdom Metazoa; phylum Chordata; class Mammalia; order Carnivora; family Mephitidae; genus Spilogale; species Spilogale gracilis. The sequence continues at coordinate 10,813 of PITA01027824.1, read as the reverse complement.
GGATAAAAATTCTTACAATACCTAGATGAATTCAATATTGACAAATACCCTTGGAATCTTGCTAAAACATTACATATGATATAAATCAAATCTGTTATCAGGCAAGTTTGTCATAACTAATGCAACAGGCATTAATTATTCAATTTAAAAGGTCTTAATTAAAGGCAGTTTTTGAGTATCTGTGACTTAATTTCATGACATTATACAGAGACACTATTATAACGAGGGTCTTACATGCTTCAAATGATCAACATATACTTTAACACTGGCAGGTAACAAGGTGACAAGGGAAACATTCTCTTACTTGGCTGCCTTTTAAATTTTATTATTTACTTATTTTTAAAGATTTTATTTATCTGACAGAGAGAGAGAGACAGTGAGAGAGGGAACACAAGCAAGTGCAGTTAGGAGAGGGAGAAGCAGGCTTCTTGCTAAGCAGGGAGCCCAATGCAGGCTTGATCCCAGAATCCCGGGATCATGACCTGAGCTGAAGGCAGACACTTAATGACTGAACCACCCAGGCACCCTGGCTGCCTTTTTTAAATATACGACATTCATTTACAAATAACTGACATTTTGTAACCTCTTCTTAGAGTAAACAAAATTGAAAATAAGCTTCAACTCTGTCAGGATTCTTTGACCAAAGTCAGAGCATAAAATAACACAGACTGACAGCACAAACAGACATGATTTTGCATATCTTATCATCTTGGGTTATAGTACTGAAAAATAATTTTCCTACGGTTAAAAAATAGCCACCATTAAATTTTTCATGCTCCAGAATATTATTTCATCCCAGACAGCATTGAAAACGTAACTCTCCCCTAATATTTCAGGTGAGCATAATGCTATATTCTGTAATATTATTGAATAAAAAATTGTTAGCTTTTAAAAAAATTTCTTAAAATGTGTTTTATTCTTGGTTTTAAATTTGAAGTCATTTTAAATATGCTATTTTTTCAAGTATATTTTCACTCAATTAAACAACAAATAGGACATAACAACATGAATATCAGAATACTATAGTTTTTTTTTAAGATTTACCTATCCGTTTGAGAGAGAGAGAGACAGAGAGTGCATGAGTGAGGGGAGGGCCAGAGGGAGAGAATCATCAAGCAGACTACCCACTGAGCCCACAGCCCCACAGGGGGCTCCATCCTGTGGCCCATGAGATAGTGACCTGAGACAAAAACCAAGAGCAGGACACTTAACACTAACTGGGCCGCCCAGGCGCCCTTATAGTTCTGTTACTTTTGAAGAATATTTTTATGTTTATTTCTATTAAGTAGTAAATAGAGCAGTCATTAATCAGATAGCACCAAGTAAATAATAATTGGCCACATCAGAGATGGTAATGGATAAAGCGTGACAAAGCCTTGAAAAGAACAGGGATGTCTGGGGGTCTTGACTACTTAAGCATTTGCTTTTGGCTCAGGTCATGATCCCAGAAACCTGGGATACAGCCCTGCTTTGGACTCCTTGCTCAGTGAGGAACCTGCTTCTCTCTCTCCCTCTGCCCCTCCCTTCCTCACCCCCTCCCCCGACCGAGCCATAATGTGTGTGTTCTCTCCCTCAAATAAATCTTTTTTTTTTTTTTTAAGATTTTATGTATTTATTTGTCAGAGAGAGAGACAGAGCAGGAACACAAGCAGGGAGAGTGGAAGAGGGAGAAGCAGGCTTCCCGCCAAGCAGAGAACCCGATACAGGGCCCGATCCCTGGAATCATGACCTGAGCTGAAGGCAGATGTTTAACAACTGAGCCACCAAGGTACCCCTCAAATAAAGAGAATCTTTAAAAGAAAAAAGTAAAATGACCAAATAGAAGATAAATGACATTTTTTCCTTTAGAAATTCTTCTCTTTCAAAACTCCTCTTTCCTTAACTCTTAAATTCAATGCTTTCTTAGTCCTTTGAAGTCGAATGATCAAATAAAAAGAGGTCAAGACGTTGATGGCAAATGGAGCTTGAGAGAGGATGAACAACCATGACCTGAAGTTGGTGACTTCCATAGGAAATTAATATGGATATATAGTAACGGTGATCATTTGAACTTAGAGGGCACCTTTTGGGGAAAGAGTTCTCTGTACTCTTTCTACTCTATAATTTATCACTTATTATACAGAAGTAGGGATTATGTTGTTATATGGAGCAATTGTCTAAATTAATAACGTGTGAAATCATAAAATAAAACTCATATTTGCTGAGCATTTTAGAGTATGGAATACTTTTCCAATTAACAATAAAGAAAGGAATGGAATCCAGGTATCTCGATCTCCATTTTAGTAATATAGAGATAAACTGCAACATTTTAATACTTTTATAAATTCTAGTGTAATTATTTTATATCTTATTTAATTATATTTTACCAAGATGAATGTTATAACAAGTTTACTGCTTATCAGGAATTGAATATAAGCATTAAACTATGCTAGATAATTTCTCACAATTTTCTGTTAACTTCTTCTATATTCAAGCATTTTCATCTTGACCCATTCTTCTGTAAGATGAATTTATTTCCCTTTCCCCACTAATTTTCCACATGTATTCTGATGTGATCTCATTTTTCTCATATACTTTAGAACTCTGTCCCATAAATTATATACACTTTTTTATATCTCCCTCACCAAATAGTCATTTTTTTAATAGTTATTTTGTAACATGACTTTCCTGATTCCTTCTGACATTCTTAGAAAAATTAAGCTCTCATTCTCAATGATACTACTTTGTTCATACTGCTAGTATAAACGAGGAGACATGCTGGAAGCAGTATGACTGAAAGAAAGAGTAATAGCTTGGGGCCCCTGGGTGGCTCGGGCGGTTAAGTGTCCCACTTTTGGTTTTGGCTCTGGTGATGATCTCATGGGTCATGGGATCCAGCCCCATGTCGGGCTCTGCACTGATCGAGGAGTCTGCTTGATTTCTGTCCCTCTGTCGCCCCTCCTACTCATGCTCTGTCTCTTTCCGCACTTTCAAGCTATGAGATCCTAGGCATATTCCTTGAACATTCTGAGTCTCTGATTCTTCATCTATCAAACAGGAAAAAGTTAACAACCCGTTCTATAAGAGTGTAATAAGGATTAAATGAGAATGAATATAAAGCACATATAACTAGCTTTTATATAATGTCTTATAATTTGTTGTGGGATGGTCTGTCTACTCAGACCAGTGGTTCACAATTTTTTTTAGGATTTTTTTTAAACACCAGGAAATTCAGATAGTCTTCCAACTTACTGAAACCAGTGCCCTTAATTACAAACTCCATTAGGTCATATATCCCAATTTTTGTATCTCTGAATCTCTAATACTTGGCCCAGAACCTTTCATATATTAGATCCTTAATATATGCTTGCTAAAGAGTATTAAGCTGTATATATTAAGTAGAGAAATTACTGGATATGCAAACTAAATTTTTTTTCAATAGTAAACATTTTACAAAATCCCATTGCTTGGGGTATTTTTATAGCTACATTCCCAATATAATCTCACTAATAGCTAGAAAAATATGCCTATGTTTTTAAGCTCTTTTCTTCTGAGAAGTTCAAGGATTTTTTTACAGACCTTATCTCATCAATCCTTAGAACATACCTGAGGTAACTGGAGATGGAAAGGAAAAAGAAAGAATATGAATCCATAATCCACATTAATCCATAAATTCATGAATTCCACTCAGAAAAACTCTCACCTAATTTTTCAGTTTATGTGCATTTTGCCACCATTTCCCTTCTAAATCCACCTAAGTTACCTATTTACTCATTACAACTAGATATGCTGATCTGGGGCAGAAGTGTTATTATTTGCTCAAGAGGGCAAAGTTTTCAGAAAGTGTTATACAGAGTAAGCAACACAAAGAAAAACATAAAAATTATAACTTTAATTCCTTAATAGAAAATTGACTATTAAGGCTACTCAGACACATTCTTTTCTTCAAATTTTAATAATCAGAGACCAGCAGCCTGATCATGGCTTTCACTTTCTTCTGCTCCCCATCACTTGGTTCGTTTGTACCCTTATAGTAGCGCTTACTGATACCCACCCAGTAACCATTCTCCTCCTTTTCCACATTAACAGAATCCTACTTCTGTTCAGGCACCACTGGGCTCAGCCTCAGGGGAGGATCATGACTGATCTTCTTAGCCAATCCTCGCAATCCTGTTCCCTTTTGTCAATGACTGGTATAAAACGACCTGTGATCTAAAACTGGCCAATAAATTGAAAGAAGTTAATAGGGATTCTTTCCTCCCTGATGAGAGGGCAGCAAGAAGAACAGGCTCTTTTGCCCCCAACCAATTTCCCTGTACTGAGAAGTTGCCAACTTGAACTTGATGTCTCTTGAGACCATGAGTGGAAGACAAAGAAAACTTCAGTGATCTTGACTGCACCCAGACACAAGTGAGTCTCTATCTTCAGGCTTCCTGTTATATGAAATGTTATTTTTGTCTACATCACTAAGGGTCAGATACCCTATGCCTTCAAGTTGAAAGCATCCTAATTAACACAAATAGACCAATAAATCATGCAAGAAGTGAAGTACACATTTAATTACTGAGCACTTACTACATCTGTAATCTCATTTAATCTTCACAAAAGCCCAATGAAAATTACTAATCTACGTTGTTTTTATAAAAACAAAAGCTTAATAAAATTATATAGATAATAGTAAGAATGTTAAAATTGAAATCCATACCTGAAACCAAACTTTGCATTCTTTTTAAAAATATAAAATCCCCTTCCTCCTTGTTTACAATTCTTTGTTAAAAAGATAAACCAGTAAACTGATATGTCACTAGCAAGCAAAACTCAGGAAGAGCTAAGAAATATCCATTATTCTTATAACCTTGTCATTGGATCTCATAGGATCCTCAACTCAATTTTGTATCAAAGTTACATGGGGAGGAGTGCCTGGCTGGGTGGCGTAGTCCGTTAAGTTTCTGGCGCTTGGTTTTGGCTCAGGTTGTGATCTCACGGTCATGAGATCAAGCCCCAGGTCTGGTTCCACACTGAACACGGAATCTGCTTGGGATTCCCTTTCCCTTTACCTCTGGTCCCCCTCAAATAAATAAATAAATCTTTAAAAAAATTATATCAGGGAAAAAGACAAAAATATGTGCATATGTGTATAAAAAGCTCCAGAGTGTCTAGCAGAGTGACCAAAATCCTACAGCAAAAACTAGGATGATTTCAAGAGTAATATTCAATTTCTCAAGAATTAAAAAAATACAAAGTCAATCACAAGTATTTCTTTAATAAAAAAAATAACTTCCTTATTTCAAACTATTCCATTAACCAAGTATCTATCAATACAGAAACCACAAAGTTAGCACTTCCTCAATTTTCATCTGTTCATGGAAAGTGATTCAGCTTAAATCTTGGCAACAAAAATTGTTATATAAACACTGATATTCAGCAAGGTCATTTTTTACTTAGAAATTTATTAGAACTGGGTATTCCAAGCTATTCATAATGTCATCTCAACCAGAAGTATATTCACCTTATATTGCCTTTATTAATCTCAAATTGAGCTTAATAAAGTGGGCATGCCATATTTCTGACTTGATACACACACAACTTACCTTCCCACATGCTCTGCAATGATGCCTCCTTTTGGTGAATGTGAACCTGGCTTCACATTTCATGCAATTTGGAGCCTGAGAATCTGGTACCCATACAGGAGCCACCTCACCCAGAGTAGTAAATGGCTTTCTGGCAGAAATTCCAAACTGACCAGCTCTGAGATCATTATCTGGGCTTTCTGGCGCTAATGCAAGGCACGGCCTACTGGATATCCCAGACTCATAGCTTTCTAAATGTTCCCCATTTGTATCAGCAATAGAGATGTTTCCCAAGGAGGCACTGCATACGTTGGGTGCTGAGTTCTCCCCTAATTTTGCTTTCCCAAGAACATCATTTTTGTTTTTAATATTATTTCCACTATTTGTAGGAAGGTTATTTTCTAAATGGTCAGACAATGGCTTTGGAATTTGAAGTTTAAGATTAGAAGGTTGCTTGGGTCTTGCACCACCAAAAGGAACACTGATAGATTGCAGGTTTGCTACTATCTTGGGTGAAGACTGCCCGAGCACTGATGGAACTTGGCTACAGAAACTGTGTAAATAATTTTTCTTCATTAGGTCACCAGTGCTGTTTAAAAGTAGTCCACTCCCTTCTGAGGCTTCATTTCCTTTTTGTTCATAAATATTTGAGTAGCATTCTGACTTGCTCTCTTCTATTTCTTTTTCTTCTGTTACTGAATCTTCTTTGGAGGGTAAAGTCTTTGGAACAAAACAAACAACTGGGTTCTGCATTCCATAGGAATCACAATTAGATAGAGAATTTGCTGCTGGTGTAGCCATAGTGGAGAAATCACATCCTTCACTTTCATTCATGCAAGTTCCTTTTAAATCTAAACCTGCTTCTGCCATTCTATCACACTCTCCTCCACTATCATTATAAATGTCCTCAGGCGGATTCATTGGCAGAAACTTCTCATTTTCTTTATTTATTTGGCTGTCATTCATATCATTTAGTTTAGTCAATTTCCAATTAGTCATCATCTCCTGCGAGTCAGAGAAATGCTCTGTCATATTAAGAAGTTCTGTACTATCAAGAATTTCTTTATGTTCACAACCTTCCTTTTCATCTGCTCTAATGTCACTGGGCACAAGACAATCTGAAAACTCTTCACAGTTATCGTTCTTTCCAGACCCATTAGGCATGTCTGTTTTGAGAAGCAAAGGTAGACCAGATCGGACAGATTCTTCAGTTGTTCTCTCCTCTGTTGGCTCTTTTTTCATCAAAATCCCCTCACTCAAGTGGGAAAAGGAGTTTGGACTCCCTAGATCTGTCCTAGCAGAGCTGGTTTGGCCAGTGAGAATCTCATCTGGTATATAGTTCTCTTGCTTTTTAGCAGCAGGATCTTCATCTGTTCCCTTGGATGAGACTATTGAATCAATTGTTACACTTGTAATCACAGACATGGGTGGGTCTCTACCTGTATTTTCATCATCTTTTAATTGCGAAGGGGAACAGACACTGGCTACATTATCAGATGAAGTAATACATGTATGTTTAACAGAATCCCCCACTGCACTTGGTCTATTCAACAGATCTATTTGTTTCTCTGAGTTCCTATCTTTTTCAGTGGACCCATTTATACTAAAACTAAATTGATCAGTTTGTCTGTTTTCGTTATCCAGTGAACAGCTAAAAGCATCCATGAGGGACTGACTATTATAATTATTACAATCCTGCAAATCGCTTTGTAATGTCCTCTTATCACAATTATGCATGACAGCTACGACAAGAACATTCTTCTCATCTGGCAGACAAGCTAGGTTTCCACATTTCTTCTCTCCCACTTCGACAGTACTACATTGATCATCTCGATTACAGTTTCTCTTAATTAACTGATCTTCTGCAACGGCATTTTCATCAATCCACATTGTGTTGATCTCTGGATTCAGACTATAGTCCTGTCCATTAGCACACTGGTCCTCTTCCTCCGTGGTCAGAGAAGCTGAATGAGCCAGAGAGAAGACTTTTAGTTGTGGCTGTGACTCATTAGAAATTGCTGGTTCATTCACACTGGCCAATGCAGTGTTAAACGATAGTCGGTGAGACGGGGGATCTAGAATCTTATTCCACTTGGTATCCAATAAAATAGAAGAAACTGTTTCATCTGAAAAGATAAATAATTACAAGGAGTTTGCTGGTGATACTGGAAAAAGCTAGGACTCAGTTAATTAACTACATTTGTAAATATTCTGAAAATAAAATATTCCCAGGATATTTAAAAATAGAATATTCCTAGAATATAAAGTTTTTAATTTTAAGCTAAGAATAAAAAAATATTCTTCAGACTGTTCCTGTATTACATGTCACCAAATGGCAATATCCCAGAACATTCCACACAACAAAAGAATTCTACCTTAATCTACTAACATAATTAAGATGGCACATAGGCTATACTTGGTAGTGGGGGCAGGGAGTAGCAATCAGAAAGACCTTCGATTGGCTGGGTACAACACAGGGTACGGACTGATCTAAGTTGGAAAAAAATAAGGACAGTGATGAAGATGTAATAACTGAGTGGGAAGGAAAAAAAAGGAATTTCCTGTGGAGACAGAATGATCTATAATCTACCTGATGACTGGAATGTGGGTTACACTGATATATTTATTTACCAAAACTGGTACAAGTTAAGATCTATCCATTTTAATGTATGTGAATTTCATCTTAAAAAAAACAAACAAACAAAAAAAAAACTAAAAAGGGTGCTTGGGTGGCTCAGTTGGTGAAGCGTCTACCTTCTGCTCAGGTCATGATCCCTGGGATCAAGCCCCGTGTCCGGCTCCCTGCTAAGTGGGGAGTCTGCTTCTCCCTCTCCCTCTGCCCCTTCCTCCCCACCCCCGCTTGTGCTTGTGCCTGTGCGTGGGCTCTCTCTCAAATCAATAAAATCTTAAAAAAAAAAAAAAAACATAAAAAAATAACAAGCAGTGGGGAGTAGATGAAGACACAAATGAAACAAAACTGGAAGCACGTGAACTGCTATTGAAGCTGCGAAATTGGTATACTAGAGTTTACTACACTATTCTGTTTTTTTGTACGTATTTGAAATTTATCCATAATAAGCATTTTTAAAAGTTTGCTACAGTATGTGAAATTATATTCATAACTATGTCACATTATTAATTAGGCTTATATTTATATAATTATCTGAGGGTATTTGGCAGAAAAATATTCATTTATTTTGTTAAATCAACCTATTTATCAATGAGCATAATTTCATGCTTACTTTTTAAGAGATTTTTAAGAGATTATAAGTATGATGATTATTTTCCCAAGTTATAGTGCCATATGTATATTTCGAGAAATAATAATACACTTACTGTCGTTCTTGCTATCTTCTTATAGTAAATCTAATAATCATAGTCCTGAAATTATGTAGTTATATTTACCCTTCAGTAGTAACTAATATTTTTTTTAAGATTTTATTTACTTATTTGACATTGAGGGAGATCCCAAGCAGGCAGAGACAGGCAGAGAGAAAGGAAGCAGGCTCTGAGCAACTGAGCAGAGAGCCCAATGCGGGCCTCAATCCCAGGACCCTGAGATCATGACCTGAGACGAAGGCAGAAGCTTAACCCAGCGAGCCACCCAGGTGCCCGTAACATTAATCTCTAATGCCTCCTTAGCACCTCATTCAAGTCTCAATTTAGGCATTCACTACACTGATGCAATGGCTTCTATCTGACTTTTTCAGACAGAAACCATTTCTCTCCATCAATGTAAGTCCTCAATTTGCACTGTGCTTGGTATGTAGTAGGTACACAATAAATACATGCTAAGAGAGTATCTACCAGATTAAAAGCATTGCGCTTAAGCAGCATGAAGATTAAATGATAGCTCTGGCCTCCAAGAAATACATAACCTAGTTGGAAAAATAAGAAACAGATATAGTACATATGAGTATCTACTTAGCAGTATAGGACAGCATTAGTATTTGAAAACTATTATGTACAGAAAATAAATTCAGAGAAGAAAGATATTTTAGAGGCAGAGGTAGCAAGGTGGAATTCAAAGAAGCAGGAGGAAATGGCTAGGCTTCAAACACAATTTTATTTAAGTCTGGAAAAGAGGCCTTTTTTTTTTTTTAAGATTTTATTTATTTGACAGAGATAGACACAGCGAGAGAGTGAACACAAGGAGGTGGAGTGGGAGAGTGAGAAGCCGGCTTCCTGCGGAGCAGGGAGCCCAATGGGGAACTTGATCCCAGGACCCTAGGATCATGACCTGAGCCCAAGGCAGCTGCTTAAGGACTGAGCCACCCAGGTGCCCTGAAAAGAGGTCATTCTTAAGGGGGAACAAGTATAGTCCCAAACACAACAATCTTGAGAGAGCAATAAGTAAATCAGTTTGGGTTGAAAAAGAATTAGTGAAAGCAAGCAGTGAAAAGAAGCTAGAAAGGCCAGATTGTAAAGGCCATAAGACATCAAACTGTGTGGAGAATGGTCTTGAATACACTGAGTGTTAAAATCATGAGTTGCCCAAACTTGGGCTAGCAGAGACTTGAGATTTAATAACATATGCTTCTTTTAAAAAAAGAAATCATTATTTCCAACATGGTTCATGGAAATAAAAAGGAAATGCTGCTTCTTACAAGAATATTTAATAATATTCAAAATAAGAATGATCAGTTATTAAAAATGCCATTATTCAATCACCTACTACATGGGTTTAATGTTAGTCATCTAGTGTTATCAGTCTGTGTGTGGTATATTTTTCATTTAAAGAAGGAAATTAACACAAAATGAAAAATCACTTTATTTAAAATATATTTGGAAACAGAAAGAAATAAAAGGTATTCAGATTGGCAAAGAGGAAGTCAAACTATCTCTCTTTGCAGATGACATGATACTATATGTGGAAAACCCAAAAGATTCAACCCCCAAACTACTGGATCTCATACAACAATTTGGTAATGTGGCAGGATACAAAATCAATGCGCAGAAATCAGTTGCATTCTTATACACCAACAACGAAAAAATAGAAAGGGAAATCAGAGAATCGATTCCATTTACTATAGCACCAAAAACCATAAGATACTTAGGAATAAATCTAACCAAAGAAGTCAAGGATCTATACTCAAAGAACTACAGAACACTCATGAAAGAAATTGAAGAAGACACAAAAAGATGGAAGAGCATTCCATGCTCATGGATCGGAAGAATAAACATTGTCAAAATGTCTATACTGCCCAGAGCAATCTACACTTTCAATGCCATTCCGATCAAAATTCCACCAACATTCTTCAAAA
>PITA01027823.1:0-20339 GCA_004023965.1 Spilogale gracilis | reverse complement strand
CACACACAAAGATATAAAGAAGCTCACTGCTATGTTGTATCTGGGGTTAACTTTTCCTGATTCTCTTGTTTCCCAGATATGAAAATAAGAGTACCCCACAGAGAGGTTGACAAAGTCTCCTTGCCATAGTCTCAAACACATCACTTTGTAAGAATTGAGAACTTCAGTAAGAAAACCTTGTCTAGAAGAAAATAATGTGTTTGATGGTTTCTCAGATTTTAGTTCCTTCCATACCTATAAACCCATGAAGACATCACAATGCTGTCACCTTTGAACACCTGATACAGTATAGATGAGCAATAAATATTTTTTTTGATGAAGGAATGAATGTCAACCCATTCATTCTGGTGCCGCATGTTGTGCTCACTCTATATGCAGAACAGTGTGCCACTGTTAAAAGATGAATATCATACAGTCCCTGGAAGCATTTTTGTAAAAGAGTCAAGTGTGGGGGCACCTGGGTGGCTCATTTGGGCTCTTGGTTTCAGCTCAGGTCATGATCTTGCAGTGGTAGGATCCAACCAGGCCTTGGGCTTCCCAACCAGCATGAAGTTGCTTCAGATTGTCTCTCCCTCTCCCTCCCCTCTTCTTCTCACCCCTTCAGTAAAAGCTACCTCTAAAATAAAATAATAAAATAAAATAAAATAGTCTGAATCAGAGGAGAAACCACTATGGCTTCTAGAAGGTGTGGAATAGCTGTGCCTTCCCATAACCCTAAGAGGCTAACTAAGCATATTCTCTAAATAATTCTATGACACACAACACAATATGATGGACATAGTTCTGAACTTAGAATGTTTCCAATACCAGTTCTCACCCCGATCCTCTGTGTGAATATTGGCAAGTCTCTATGCACCCCAATCTTGGTTTCCTAGCCTATAAAATGAAAGGTGATGTATTTACATTATAAATGTGGAACAAGCATGCAAATATGTAATACTTAGAAAATAGCATCATTTGCATTTAAAACTAGTAAAGGGGTATGTTAAGCATCTATCTTCAATGATTCCAGGGTCCTGGGATTGAGTTCCAGGCTCCCTACTCAGTGGGAAATCTGCTTCTCCCTCTGCCTCTGCCTACGCCTCCCGCTATTTGTGCCCTCTCTCTCTTTTTAATAGAATCTTTGAAAAAAAGAAAAAAAGAACCCAGTAAAGTGTTTTTGTGTCCCCCTTTTCTATCTCTTCATTTCTTGTTTGTGGTCCTTTAGTACCCTCTGGAATTTTCTATCCTGCAGTGAGTTGCCTCTGTTAATTTGTTGTCTACTTCCTTTTGCAATTTCTCTGTAGACAAGACCATTTTATTCATCTTTACCTTACATATTCAGTCCAGAGCTTGATATACAATAGATGTTCAATCAGTGTTTGAAAATGAAAGAGTATACATAAGCATATAGATACTAAGTGAATAAACGAATAAGCTGTGGAATTAATAATTGTCAACAGAATTTCCTGTTAAATTGTTAAAGTTAAAGGGTCACTGACCCCTCTTCTCTGTGAAACTTTTTTGAAGCCAAAGATATAACTGATATAGAACAAAGAATGAAAATCAGCAGTCTGTAGCTGTTGTCTCAAATTTCCTTCATAATCAGAATTACTTGGGTATTTATTGAATGTACAGTTTCCCAGAACTTTGTTTTGAAGCTTACAGGTTTTCACCTTGGAACATTCTTAAGGAATTTGTATTTCTAGCAAGCACTCCTAGGCAGTACATAACATGATGGAGATATGGTAAATACTGATTTGGATGGAAGGTAGTAACAGTTACAGCAAATTTTATGTTGCACATAATAAGTTGAGATTATTTTACCTTTTAATTTCCTTCGTTAATTAATGCGTATTGACTCATTTAATCTTCCCAACAACCCTAACAAGAAATTATTATTATTACCTCTAGTTCACAGATGAATTAAACTGGGGTAATGGCTAGTTAAGTAACTTACCCCAGTCACAGAACTACATGTGGAAGAGCTGGGATTTGATATTTGGCCATCTGAATTCTGAGTCTGTACTCTTAATTATTCTTGATTATTTCTGCCATAGCAATGCAAACCTCATATTTGCACAGTGCTACACAATTTAAAATATGTTTTTTTAACTACTGCTGAGAGCACGTGATGCTCATAAAAATCCGTTAAGAGACTTTCCAGAGTACACACTGGTATACGGTGTGGATTTTATAGCACATATGGGAGAGCATCATTTAGTTACCAGACTTTCTGGAAAAACTACTGTATTGGTGTTCTATTGCTGCTATAACAAATTACCACAAACTTAGTGGCTGAAAACCACTGGAAAATGTATTCTCTTATAGTTCTGGAGATCATAATTCCCAAATGAGTCTTATAACACTATCATCAAGGTGTCAGAACAGCTAATTCCTTCTGGAGGCTGTAGGGGAGAATCCATTTTTTGCTCCTCCAGATTCTAGAGGCCACTAGCATAACTTGTCTTGTGGCTGCGGCACTTAAGTCTCATCTGTTATCATATTCCTTTCTCCTCTTTTGTTCCTCTTTCTTCCCTATATATGAACCCTTATGATTACATTGGATCAATTAGACAGTCCAGATTAATCATCCCCATTTCAAAATCCTTAAATCACATTTATAAAGTGTTTTTGCCATGTAAGGTGACATATTCATGGGTTCTGGGACTTGAGAATCTTTGGTGGCCATTTTTCAGCCTAGCATACTGAGAACAACATGAGAGTCTACCAAGAAAAAAAAATAATAAGTAGAAAATAAATTTTAAAAAGTTTCTTAATCTAGATGTCACTGAGCCTCCTGCTACACTGTGTGTGTCAATCAAGGAATGATGGTTGGGTCAAACAATTTGAAAATGTCTTGTCTAGAGTACTTGGGGGAATAAAAGCATAGTTTTCGATTTGATCAGAAAACCATCCCTGTAAATACCCATGAAGAATATTAACACCCAGCTAATACTAGTCAGCAACAGTTCTTTTTTTTTCTTTCTAACACAGTAACCATCCTGTTATCCCAAGGTTAAGTTATCTGGGAACTGGGTACTCAAGGCTGAATCAAACTAATTCTGGAAGCCTAAATCAAACTAATCAAACTAAATTTCAGACCTAAATCAAATGAATTTTTGCATTCCAGAAGAGTCCACTGGGACTTTACATACAAACTCAGAAGAAATCAGCCAAAATGTGAAGTCATAAAAAATGTACTTAGCAAGGTTTCACAGGTGCAAATCAGGTCCAGTTGAAAGATTCTACCTCCAGAGACAGAAGTGTTCGTAGAACACAAAGGAAGTTCTGTAGGGGGCTTCCCTGAATCTTAATGATGAGTGTTCCTCTCCTGTTGAAAATCCTGCAGCAACAAGTTTTAGGAAAAGACTAAAGCATAAAGAAGCTTCTGGAGGTCACAAAGGATTAAAATCTGTAATAATTTACAAGTCTCTATCAGATAATAGGAAAAAATATGTTGACTGAAACCATTTCATTTCAAATGATCTCGGTGATATTGATCAAATTGAGAGCATGCCAAATAGAAACATGTTTTCTTATTAATTCCTAAATTGCTTCTCTCATTTTTTGCAAATTTACGTTAATGCCTTAACAGGAAGAAAAAGGTTAAAGTAGAAACAAATATGAATCGCCTAACCAGATACAGGCTGCTAAATACCAGTCATCTTTGGACTAATTTTTCTAGGCTTTGTTCATATTTTATGAAGCCAAGAATAAAGTATTGAATTTTCCTATTACAAAGATCAGAATAAGCACCACGCACCACTTTAGGTTTTGGATTTTGCAGTGCATGATGGGACAGCACCGAACATCCTCTGGATGACTTGTGAGCAGTGAAATTAAGTTGTTTGCAAAACTGTCTTTTGGATCAAGGCAAATGAAGTGATCTGAAACTAATGGAAGCTTGGCTTAGGTCCTGGAACATTACTCTGAATGGCTTAGAGGTATCACTTGAAGCAAATCACTTAATATTTTATACTGGAATCTCTCTATTTGTGCAAGACAGATATTATATACCTGCTATGTCTTTACCTTCCAAGAATACTTGAGAGACTTATAAGATTTCCTTTTATTTTTAAGGAATTCCAAAAGAAAATTGAATATATAGAAAATAAATACAATCTCTTCATGTCATATTCAATATAAGTTAAAAATATTTTACCTTTATGCTGACTGATATCTTTCTGAGGAATTTATATTAAAGGATTATCAAAAAGAACATGCTATAGTCAAAGAACAAAGATGTATTTTTATGTATCATATATAATAAATACATGAAAGCAATCAAATTGTCCAACTATTGACATTTAAGTCAACAGATAATAGAAATGTGCCTGATGAACACTTGATTATAGGTAATGATAATGAAATCCATGTGTCATCATTGAAAATTATATAATATCACATGAAGTAAAAAATGAACCCTTTTTACAAATATCCAAATTATGTTTTCCATATGGATGAATCCTGGATAAGCTATGCAGAACTCAAAATGAATGATGTGTTTGGATAGATATCTGAGTGATATTTATTTATCCGTTGATTTATTACATTTCTTAAATATCCTATAATGTTATAGAGCCTTTAAACTTTTTAAATATTTAAATTAAGATTTTAAAACAAAAGAAATAAAACCTCATGTGGGAACATGCTAGAATGCTTCCCAAATTTTTGCTCTTGCTGTCCTGTTTTTTTTTTTTGGTTTTTTGTTTTTTTTCTTTTTCATTCTCTGGACTCAGGCAATACTACTGTCTTCACTGGAAGCTTCTCTGTAACTCACAGGATTGTCTTAAGGTTTATCATTTGCAATGTTCTGGTAGTGAAAGAACTCTATAGAGGCCTTCCACCAACAGGCTCTGTCTAGTAGTCTCCTTTCCTGGCTGCCCTTCGGTCATTCACACCACTGGCTGTAAAATGCCAACAAGAAAATTAATGGAGCATCCGCCTATACCCTGATTCCTTCCTGCCTCTGGGGAACCACTAGAAAGGACAGGGAAACTGTGCAGAAATCTCATGGGAACAGAAAGCCATGAAGACAGCTGGTGGATCTGGCAAACCCATGTCCCTGCAAAAGCCTGTCATTCAGAAATCATGTGACCTTGTTCTTTATGAATATGTATTTTAGTAGACCAAAAGTGAAGGGAGCCTCTCACTCTGTGAATGCAGCTATTTTTAAAAAAGAGTGAACTAGATGTCGTGCTCAGAATTCTGTCTGCATGCATGATCTCATTGAATGTTCACAAGAACCCAAGAGACTGAAGACATAATCCATTTTTAACAGTGAGGAAAATGGGAATCTAAAAGAGCTAAAGACTTTCCCAATGGCATAGTCTTCACTTGAAAGTATCTCAAGCTTCTACAATTTCAGTCGGTCTCAGAAGATGGTATAACCAAGATTATGCAGAGAATACAGCAAAACAAAGCACTTTTTTCCTCCATATCACAATATCTACATCAGGCCACTGGAGCAGTAATGGAAATGATTCAGTGGTCTGGGGCCTTCGCATTAGCTGCTTCTGTCATTAGATTTCCTTTAAGAAACCAAGTTTTCCAAACTAGTGAATGTTGACACCTCATTTTGATTTCTCAAACACCTCAAATAACATTCCTGAGGTGAGAGAAAGCATATGTGTAAGACTTCATCTGTAGATATTCTATTATGTAATGTTGTGTCTTAGAGTCTGTGTGAGCAATAAATGTTCACAATAGTGAGTCTCATCTATGTTCTAGCATCCCATATGTATTCTTGATTTTCATTGGCCTTTTCAAAAGCACATACGATTCATTTTTTGGGGTTTCAATCTGGATATTCATTTTCTTTTAGCATCTTTTACCATCTAGGCCAGACCACTCTGGTGAGATAGGAGAATTTAGGTAGTGGCTAACTATGCCAAATGTGGTTCTGGACACATTTTTTTCAGTCTTTGTGGATAGGTAATGTTATTTCCATTTGTACTTTTGGAAAGATTAATGTGTAGTATTTTACCCAATAACATCGCACAACTAGTATATTGGTAGAGCCAAGACGCTGAGCTAGAGATCCAAAGTCTTTTACAATATACCAATATCCTCAAATACCTCATGCACAGTATTGTCCACAATGCACTTCCCTTGCTGGTCTTGATATGGTGCATGGGTTCTTAGTCGTAAGCGACAGAAACTGACTCTGATGAATTAAATTTATTTTAAAGGACATTAGATAACTCAATCACTATAAGGCAGCAGACTGAGACATGGAAAAACAATCAGAAGAAGAACCACTCCTAATACCATAGCCATAACCAGGCCACAGAACTAGACCTGTAAGGGTACTATTGCTGCCGCCATCATCCACCTGATACCACAGCTTGAACCTCCCTTGTCATCACTGGCACCAGCTAAACACCAGATACTGCCTTTGTCCCTGGTCATTACTGCCCTGGAAACTCGGGGAGTTGCCTCTCCTACTGCAGCCTTCCAACAACACGTGTTCTTCAGTGCCCCTCTTTCTTTGCCTGGCATTTCCTAATTCAAAATTAAAGTGAGGTTAGGGGGTGTGTGATTTGTTGAGCTTATGTTCCATATCTATACCCTAATCCCACGTGGGACTGCCATATTGAGTTTCTGCCCATGTGATTTTCTCAGCTTCGGTCGTTATAGGTTCACTGTCACTGCCCTTTATCAAACTCAAAAATGCTATCATTTTTCCCACTGTCCTGATAAATGTCAACTTTCTATCTTGGTTTGTTTCTCCTCTTTTGGCTCCAGAATTTGAAAGCTTCCTGTTAAAATATAGAGAGGATCACCTAAAGAGGATAACACATGGCTATGAATAGGCCAGGTCCTTAAATCCTTCTAGTTTATATGATTATCTCAAGTTTATATCAAAGTTCTAAGGAGATGGGATATTGAAGACAATGTTGATTTAAGTTTAAAGGTAGGAAAAGAGGCCAAGAAGAGAAGAATTACTAGAGGAAGGTAAAACTGTTTCTGTTGTTCAAATGTTTGTTCTGCTGACACGGGAAGCAAAGATGGGAGAGTGACTGAAACGGAAAAATGCAATGTGTATAGAAAGTCACTTAAATGACAAATGGGCATTCATCCATTCATTCATTCATTCATTCATTCATTCATTCTTTGAGCCACCAAATATTTTGGAGGGACTGTGCTGCCAGGCACAGCGCTAGGTCCTAGGGATACGAAAGTACGTAAACCTTACTCACTTTCTGTTTGTTTCTTCACATATCAGGTGCTTGGTACTCACAGATATTTCCCTGTCAGGGGCTAATTCTCAGCAAACCAAACTTGTCCATTTTCTTCTAAAATATCTACCTGGCATGAAATGAAACTAAATTGCACCAGTTCAGTCTGTGTTTAATATTCTGAAATCATAATTTGAGCCATAAATTCTGCTTCTTTCAAGCGATTGCTGTCTGGGGATCCTCACTGCAGCCTTTAGTTTGAGAGGACTCAGATCCTTTCCTGGCTGTCACGGGCTTGTTTAAGTGACCCTGAACAAATGAGTTAAGCATCAGTGGGACTCAGTTTCTTCATCTCTGAAAGATGGATAAAAATACCAGCCACCTGTTGTGAAGATCAGGGAGCTAATATGTCTCAGAAGCTTTCAAATCTCTGGCTCTAAGCCTTTTGCTATCTACGTATTAAGAACAAAGGCAAGTCCTCAATTCTTTCACCCAAATGCTGCTTTCAAAGGAATAAAAAAAATACAATATTTGAGTTCTACAAGACTTGAAGGTTATTTTGTGTTAGTTTGAATTTCAAACTGTTTTTCTCTGTTGTACTCTTGGCACTGCCATTTTTTAAGTATAGCACTTCATTTGCATAGTAATTACAAAGTTTAACAAATAGCATTAATGTCTGAAAGAAAGAGGTACACTCCATTTAAATTACTGACAGTATTACATTACATATTTTTAACCGCAGTTTAAAAAAAAAAAAAAAAGGAAATCTATTCCATCGTAATGCGCTGTAAAGATTCCCAGAGCTCAGCAATATTTGTGCTTTAAGAAGGTAAAATCTCTTCCTGTGCTCTTTAGTGACTTCTAAAACCCTATTCATAAATACTGATTAGGCACTATTTCACTATAGGACACAGTGCTATTGGCACAACTCCCTATTCAGAGCCAAACTGGAAATGTTAGTATTGTAAATTAGGCCAAATGTCTTAGTTGTACAGTACATGAAAGATCATCTTTAATAAATAGATGCTAATGTAGCACTTGGATCACTTATAGCTGTAAATGTCAACCCTTGGTCTTAGTTCCAGGAAGTTGTAAAAAAAAAAAAAGAATGTGTGCTATTTAAATGCAAAAAGAATAATAAAGAGCAAACATGTAATATCATTTGTTTCCTGAAATAATGGTGAATTTGAACAGAAGCACACTGCTTAATAGTAGTTTAAGGAAAAAGAAGAGGAGGAAAAGAAAGACAAGGTCTTTAATTTTTCCTACTTATGTCTCTGTAGTATTTGTTTTGCTTTGTTTTTGTCTAGCCCTGTTCCTTTGGGCATTCTAGGCTATGTGTGTTTATAACTAGTTTCCTTTTCTCCTTAATTGTTTGCCCATATTTCCTCCAGAAATAACTTAGTTCCTCCAGAAATAACGCATCCTTGGTGAATGAGTCCTAAGTTACCATCCTGCCAGTCCACTCACATGCTTTTATATCAAGCCAAGGTGTATGTACACACACATACCCACTCCCCATAAACTCATGGGCAAATGGGACATAAAGAAATGTAATTTGGAAAACTTAGGGGGGGCAGGTGATCATGGTGTTATTTTTGTGTTTGGCCAAAGATAAAACAACTTATTATAACTTTTTAAGATTTTATTTACTTATTTGTCAGAGAGAGAGAGAGCACAAGCACAATGAGTGGCAGGCAGCAGGCAGAAGAAGTAGGCCCCCTGCTGAACAGGGAGAACCTGATGTGGGACTCGAACCCAGGACTCCGGTATCATGACCTGAGCTGAAGCAACCTACTGAGTCATCCAGGCATTCCAAAACAACCTACTTTTAATCATAAAACTTATCTTTCAATAACATAAGAATTTCAAAGAAAAAGACTGTGTGCAGATTATATGAAATCAATATTAAGAAATTCAACCAGGTTCGGTAGCCTATCCAAATATCTTAATCTACCTATTTATTGTCCTGGAGGTTTGGCTGATTCAGTTTTCTGACTTGAGACAGTAGAGTATGATAACAGAGAAATTACTTATTCCTGTTTCCTAGCCAACAGCTAGCAACTAGTCAGACCTC
The DNA here is from genome assembly GCA_004023965.1 of Spilogale gracilis. Lineage (NCBI taxonomy): Eukaryota > Metazoa > Chordata > Mammalia > Carnivora > Mephitidae > Spilogale > Spilogale gracilis. The sequence goes on along the minus strand of PITA01027823.1, from coordinate 11,099 downwards.
TACAAGTTATTTACGTTTCTCAAGTCTCACCTTGTTCCTCAGTCAACTAGTAATTAAGAGCACCTATCTCATAGATTCGTTGATCTCATAGATTGAAAGAACTCAGTGCAGTTTCTGACATAAAGGAAGCCCAATAAACAGAGGACATTGGCAATCATTATTTCTAAATGGAGTCATTTAGAATCTTAGTCCTTAAAGTTTTGATATTTTATTCATAGCTTTAAGCTGAAACACTGAGCTCTTTTTTGATGACTGATCCTTGTGTTCATGAAAAGTTATGTCTTGTTTTTCATATATCCTTAGTGTGTTAATATTCTACACATATAATAGGTATTTCTGTGTTCTGTCACTGACCTATACCCTGAAACCTTCAGGAAAGTATTACATTTTTTGCAATCTTTATTTTCTAGAACTTACTACTGTAGTAGTTGTAGTTGCCATTGCAAAAATCATCATATTTTCATTTAAAATAAAATAATTTGCTATAATTTTATCCTTATAGTCAAAATTATATGGTTTATCATGGGAAGACATCTATAATAGACATTTAAAGCGTTATGCTAAAGAAGCTCTTCTACTCTGTGCATCCAATAATAGCCTTTTCTTGGGTAAACTCCAAGAGGAGCCTAATATAGTCTTCATTATAATAACTGTTTTAGTGACAGTTTTGTGATTTTTTTTTTTTGATCCCCGACTCTGTGCCAGGCATGATTCTATGTCCTCCAAAAGACTTCTACTCTTTACCACAGTTATTTAATAAAATAATTATATTTCCATTTTAACATTAGTTAGGGAGAACTGCCTAAGGTTATATAATTCTCAAGGTCACATGGATAATTTGTGTCATCATCTGGATTCAAATCTAGGCCTTTGTCCCTAATCCTATTTTACTGTACCATTCTATGTTCTAATATTAAAATTATAGATGATTTGCTTGGTAATATTGATTATTCAAGTAGAACATATTCTTCAGTGTGAAAGAAATATAATTCCTTTTTTGGTAGGTAATTCAGAGGTTTTTTCTAAATGCATGAAATTTTTTGTTTTGTTTTGAGGCACCTGGGTGATGTAGTCAGTTAAGCATCCAGCTCTTGGTTTTAGCTCAGGTCATGATCTCAGGGTCATGGGATGGAGCCCTGTGTGAGGCTCCATGCTCAGTGGGGAGTCTGCTTAAGTCTCTCTTCCTCTCTCTGCCACTATCCCCATGTTTGTGCTTTTCCCCTCTAATAAATCTTTAAAATCTTTTCATTGTTGTTGTTTAAGTGTCCTTTGTAGGCAATACAAATCTGAAAAGAATGGATAGAAATAATAATAACAGAGAGATTCCAAGAAATAATAATACCAGATAGATTCTCTAGGTGAGTTGAGTTAAGGGATCCTAAAGAAGTTCATAGGACATGAAGTTAAGTGGAATCTGGTGTTATCTTGAGATGTGGGTTCAGGACAGGTAACCAGGGGTAGAAGGATGTGTGACATAAGTGATGGCTGAAAGTCATATAATGTTATGTGCCTGAATTTATATAGGAATAGTTCAAAAACAAGCAAGTTAGCCATGGGGCAGAATGAGTGCTAAGGACAAAGTCCATTCTTAGTGCAAGGATCAGGGACTTGATGTTACTAATACCAGTACTTATTGGTATTAGGCTCTATGATGGCTCCAATGGGAGGAATTGTTGAATACTGAGGTACTGTTTTGAATCCATGCAAGGGTGTAGGGAGGACAGGACTTTCAATTACATAGCGTTATTTAGTTTTCCACAACAGGACAAGATAAAATTAATAAATGTTATAAACATTAACTTGGGAGTAGGATATGGTGGGTTCTAAGCAAAAACGATCACAAATAGATAACAAAATATTAAACTAACCTACGTGAGTTTCAAAAGAATATTGTAATAAATAGAAGTATCATTTATGAGGGAATTGGAGATTTTGAAAGGTGCTGTTATATAATATCAATATTATTTGTTTGATAAATTTCTGCAAAGGCCTTAAATTGAATATTTGCACATCTCTAAAGGCAAGCAGTGTTCAGTGAACATTCATTCACAAAAAGAAATGAATACTTTTGAATACTCCTATAAGCTTAATAAGCACTGTTGATTGCTTAATTAATGTCAATTGTTCACACATTCATCATTCTTTTCTTACAAGAACATAAATTTTCTCAGGTTTTTATTTCATCTACATCTCCATAGAACATACTGATCACATGGATTATGACATTCCCTTTGGTCCAGGGACAAGCTTGTGAAGGAATGGTTTTGTTTTCCATGCTAGAGGAAGAGGGTATTATTTTTAATCCCTCTTCAAATATTCTTTTCTCCCTAAATAGGGATTAAATAGGACAGGGACGGTGAATCCTATTAATCTGAATATCACTGACAGCTGTGTTGCAACTACCCAGTGAGTCATCCTCAGTATAAAGCTATTCCTAATGAAAGCTAAGTATACAGATGGAAAAAACTTGGGTCTCAAGGATATCATTTAACTGTAGAACATTATACATCTGGAATCCACCTCATCTTTTATTGCTTAAGCCAGTTTGCATCTGTGTTTTCTGTCACTTACCACCAAAAAGATCCTGATACACATGATTTCTGTTATGTATTGAAGATTTTAAGAGAAAAGAAATACAGAGTTTCAGCTCCCAAAGGGCTTATAACTATAAGGAAGCAAACAAATGTATACATTATTATATCAAATAAAATAGTCACTGTAGGATATAAATATATATATGCACACATACATATAATATACATGTCTAATATACATATACAGAAATCATATAAAATATATACATAATTATAAAACATTGGGATAAATATTAATGAAGATGTTTGCTTTGCTCACACAGCAAACACACTCGACTATCACTTTGCAGGTAGAGTATAAAAGACACCACCAGACTATATGATCACACTATGGGTGGCCCAATTTCAGACACGAGCTACACATCTAGTGGCTTCAGTAAGCAGCAGCAGCAATGCATATGGAAACATGACCCCCAGGAACATTACCTCCCTCACACTCAAGAGTCTGACTAGGTGATCATTGAGCAGAAAGGTAAATTATTTCCCATAAAGCTCTACTGTGAAATACAAGTATCTGTTTATAAATTTTCATTTAAATTGTTTTCAAATTTCATTTTTATTTAAAAGTACCCCCTAGGGTGGCTCAGTTGGTTAGGCCACTGCCTTCGGCTCAGGTTGTGATCCCAGAGACCCAGGATAGAGTCCTGCATCGGGCTCCCTGCTCGGCGGGAAGCCTGCTTCTCCCTCTCTCACTCCCCCTGATTGTGTTCCCTCTCTGGCTGTGCTTCTCTCTGTCAAATAAATAAAATCTTAAAAATAAATAAATAAATAAAAGTACCCTTGTTCTGGGGCACCTAGGTGGCTGAATCGGTTAAGCATCTGCCTTCAGCTCAGGTCATGATCCAGGCATGCTGGGATGGAGCCCCACATGGGGTTCCCTGCTCAGCGGAAAGCCTGCTTCTCCCTCTCCCTCTGCCTGCTGCTTTGTCTACTTGTGCTCTCTCTCTGTCAAATAAATAAATATTTCAAAAAATAATAAAAATACCTTTGTTTCTGCAAGAAAAACATGTACACTGTGATTTACAGGAGCACTGTGGTTACAAATCTGTATTGAGAGGAAATAGTCATGGAAGTCTTCATAGAGTTATTAGTTTGGGGTTCAAGGCAACATTTCACCATGATTTGGGAGGCATTAGTCAATATTAACAAATATTTATTGGGAACATACTATACATCAGACACTGTTCTTGGCTCTGAAGAAGCAGCTCTGAATAAAAGAGAAAAAAATATTTCATATGTGGCTCCTATTTAATCACGTTGAGAAAGTCAGATAATAAGAGAAATAAGTTATATGACATGTTACAGTGATCAGTACTATAGAAACAACATAAAGCAAAGTGAGATAAGGAGTATTTGACCTGGGTGGGGAAGGGAGATTGTAATTGTAGATAGGTTGGTAAAGGGAAAGCTCACTGAAACGGTTTCATGAAAAGAAAGATTTATAAGAAAGAGCATCCCAGGTAAAAGAACGGGCAGTGGAGAGTCCTTGAGGCTGGACTGTATCTTGGGTGTACAAAGAACAGCAACATGGCGAAGAGCATCTGCAGAGAGTAAGCAAGAGAACCAGAGGAAACATAATGGCTCTCTAGTCAAGTAAAGTCTCAGAGGTCTTTGTAAGTCCTTTGACTTACTCTGAAATGGAGGCCACTGGAGGTTTTTGGTTTTTTTTTTAATTTTTTATTTTATTTTATTTTTTTAAAGATTTTATTTATTTGACAGAGAGAAACACAGCCAGAGAGGGAACACAAGCGGGGGGGGGGGGGGTGTGTGAGAGAGAGAGAAGCAGGCTTCCCGCTGAGCAGAGAGCCGGATGTGGGACTCGATCCCAGGTCTCCAGGATCATGACCTGAGCCGAAGGCAGTTGCTTAACCAACTGAACCACCCAGGCGCCCCGCCACTGGAGGTTTTGAGCTAGAATGAAGACACCAAAGTTACGGAGTTATATTTCAGTAGGATCATTTGGCAAGAGAGCTAACACTAGATCATAGAACATGGTATATTTAGAAAGCATGAAACTCAGAGTGACTAAAGGGTATTCTGTGGGTTTGCTGCCGTGGGTGCGAGAGATGTAGGAACTGGAGTATGATGAACCTCGTCTCTGGTGATGATAGATTTTAGACACAAAAATAACGTGGTAACATTTATATTTGAGAAAGCATGATTTTATGGAAGTATTTCCCTCTCTTAGAGATAAATAAAAGCGAGGCAAAGGAAATAGTTTAGAGGCTCTGATTGTCATGATTTGATTTAGCTACAAATTAAGAAGATCTAACATAACAGCAGCAAAGAAAAGGAAGTGTAAACATTGTCTGTCTAAGGTGATCAAAATGGTTCCTCAGATGACAAAGATCTAGACATTTTCTATTATTGTTCTTTATCATCCTCAACACTGGATATTTATGTTGTGGCCGAGATGGTTGTTCCATTTCCAACTATCACATATGTATTCTAGCTAGTAGAAAGAAAGAAACGAACAGGAGAAAAGCATGTCATCCTGCGGCCTTGAAGGACAGGTCATGAAATTTGCTCATACCATTGCTCATACCAATTATGTCTGCTTGGCCAGAATTTAGCTTCTAGATGGCTACAGCTAGCTGTAAAAACGACTAAGAAATGCAGTTAGTATTCTGGGAAGTCATATATCATGCTAAAATTCAGGATTTCTATTGCTCCTGAGACAGAAAGGAAGAAGGATCACAGGGCAATGACCTGTCTGTGCGGCAGAAACTACTGCAATAGTCCAGGTCAGAAACATTCAGTGCCTGATCTCAGCCACTGGCTCGATAGATAGAATATAGCAACAGATCTAAGAGATGTTTAAAAGAGAAATCAAGGGCGCCCGCATGGCCCAGTCCATTAAGCATCTGCCTTCAGCTCAGGTCATGATCCCAGGGTCCGGGGATCGAGTCCCATATCGGGCTCCTTGCTCAGCGGAGAGTCTGCTTCTCCTTCTCCCACTCCCCCTGCTTGTGTTCCCTCTCTAGCTGTATTTCTCTCTCTGTGTGTCAAATAAATAAAATCTTAAAAAGAGAGAGAGAGAAATCAACCAAATTTGGTGAACAAGTGCCACTGCACTCTTGATTCAATGGATGATGAAGAGATACATCTAATCTAAGATTTCTGGCTTAGAAATTGATTTTATGACAGGCTCATTAAGTGAGATAGGAATTCCTGAAAAGGAACAGATGTGTGCAAAATATAAATTATTTGTTTTCATACAGGTTGTATTTTAAATTCTTTATGAAAGTCAATGTCTGGCAGAAATCCTTATTTTTACATTGTATTTCTTTTCTTTTTTTTTCTTTTTCTAAAGAAGAATATAAACCACAGGACACACATTCTTTAAAGTATAATAGTACTATTTGAATGCCTGAACTCTTTTGTCCTTCATCCCTGGAAATTGCTCTAGGAAACACATTTCTATTTATTTAAGAGCTACCTGTTATTTTATTTTGACCCTTCTGCCATTTGCTAGCATATAAGCATAGGTTACTAACTTATCCTAACCAGTTTTATTCTATTTTGGAGAGGAATAATGTTAATAAAATGTCTTAAAGCCTAGCCTCTCTTCTTTCACATCTCCTCTGATAATTATCCATTCAGGAAGATTCACCTCTAGAAAGAAGCCTCTTTCTGAAATCAATACAAGAGCAAAAGCAAACAATTGTGTAATAACATTTCTGCCAGTGCTCTCTGTCAACAGAGATGCTTAAACCGCAAATGCCAATTAGTTTTAGAGGGTTTAGGGTTTCACCCTTGTAAGTAGGAGTGAGTAGCATGTAACTAGCTTCTGAACCTGCTCTCCATTTGCCCCTTGGCCATCCCAGATCCAGTCTTTCCAAAGCCCTCATTCTGAAAATATGGAAATCCTAAAAAATAAACTGATCTGAATCAAAGTGGTTAAAACCTGGAGTGATACTACCAACTCTGAGATAAACAATAAAGACCAATTGTTGGTCTCCTTAGATCTCCTCACTGGAGAATACAATGCTGCTACGATCACTACTACTCCTCTGAGTTGCTTGTTGTGACATGAACAGTCATTGGATTGAAGTGAGTATACAGACAGCAAATAAACATATGAGAAGAAGTTACACATCATTTGCCATAAGGAAACTGAAAATCAAACCACAGGAGATATCATTGCACATCTATCGTCATGGCTAAATTTAAAAATCATGAGCGAACGAATGCTGGTGAACATGTAGAGAGACTGAATCACTCGCATGTTCCTGGCTCAGATGGAAATGGTGCAGCCGCTCTGGAAGGTTAGTTTGGCAAATTCTTTAAAACACAAAACTAAACTAACGTAAACATGCGACGACTCTGTGAATCAGCTATTGCTCCCTTGGGCATTTATCAGGGAAATGAAAACTTGTGTTCACACAAAAACCTGTACATGAAAGTTTATAGCACTTTTATTCATCATAGCCCCAAACTAGAAATTACCCAGATGTCCTTCTATAGACGCATGGTTAAATAATCTATGGGATAGCCATACCAATAAAAAGGAATGAACCATTGATGTGGACAACAAGGTGGGTAGATCTTGAGGGAATTATGCTGGGAATTATGTGAAAAATCGAATGCTGAAAAGCTACATCCCATATGATTTCATTTTAATAACATGTTTGAAATGACAAAATTATAAAGGCAGAAAACAGATGAGTTACAGCATGAAGGAATGAAGGAGGTAGGTACCAAGTATATCTATAAAAGGGGGATTCGAAGCATCCTTGTAGGGAATGTTTTTTGGTTTTTTTTTTTACATTGATTGACTGTATCAATGTCCGTATCCTCATGCGATAACATACAAGGTTTTTAACATTGGAGGAAACTGAATAAAGGCTAACTGGGTTTTTTTCTGTATTATTTCTTAGAACTACATTTGCATCTACAGTCATTTCAAAATAAAGATTAAAGAAATTTTTTAAAGATTTTATTTATTTATTTGTCAGAGAGAATACAAGGGGAGGGAGCAGAAGGCAGAAGGAGAAGCAGGTTCCCCACTGAGCAAGAAGCCCTATGCGGGGCTAGATCCCAGGACCCTGGAATTGTGACCTGAGCCAAAGGCAGATGCTTAAACAACTGAGCCACATAGGTGTCACTCAAAATAAAGTTTAATTTAGAGATAACATACTATGAATTATATTAGCCCTGTTTTTTTGTGATTTTTATTCTCTCGATGCTTTTCTCGTAATATCTCCCTTCTTGCCCCATCCATCTCCCTGTTTTCTCAGGCACTACTCCACTGGTCTTCTCAGTTTTAACTCCCACCCAGATCTTGAAGTACATGCTTTGTCTCTGCAGCCATAATCAACCAACTACTTTCCCATCCTGAGTTCATCCACAGGTCCAGAGCCTCTGATCCTTTGTCCCGCCACTTCTGGGCCCCAGTGAAATGTGACACTGCATGATACAACACTAAAATGTAGAGGAGTTTACTCCCTAGAGGGAAAAGCTTTGCAAATGGAGTTGGGGGCAGGGGTAAGGGGCAGAATGGATGAGATCTAGGCAGATAAATTTTCTTACTCTTCCTGCTCAGGAATTTGTTATTCCGGCTATGTGTCTTATGGCTCATTGTAAAATGGTGGCTGGTGTGGTAAGGTACTTTCATGCTTTGTTTTACTGTTTTCTCTGGGCTCAGCTGCCTCTTTTCCTTCATTCTTACTGTTTTAGGATTGAAGTTTTTCCCCAAAAAAACACTTGTAGTTAATCCCTTAGTCTTTGTTTTCTGGAAAGTAAGACATTAATATAGTTCCCACCCTCACGCACTAAGCGTTTTCGTTTTCTCTGAATGTCTAGACAAAGGCAGTCAGGCAGTTCTTTATATTTGTTTAATTCTTCAGGCTTGTTCTTGCCATTCTTTGTGATAACAACCAGCTAATTTGGAAGCAACACAGCATCGTGGTTTATAGAACAAATTTTGAAGTCAAACAGACATTCTTTGCTGTGACATTTACCGCTTGTTTGCATTTTGAGCAAACTATTCAAATTTTAGGAGCATCTGTTTCATGAATAAATTGGTGATAATAATATCAGTGTCACAAGATTTTTGTGAGGATCAAATAAATGATGTTTAGAAGTTCTCAACAGGCCACCCAACCTGTAATTAATATTAATACATGTTCTAAATTTTCTCCCATTCTTCTCAGCAGTGAGTCCTATCAATTACATTGGTGTGACTTAGTCATTTGGGGTCTTCCTGCTTCTCCAAACCATTTGCCCATACTTGTTTACTCTAGGGCTATTTACCAAATTGCCACCTTAGCAACAGAATGAAAAGGAGCAGTACTTGAATGCCTGGTAGCCAAGTGTTTATACTGCTAAACCATGGAAACAGGGAATTACTTTTCCTGTTAGCTTTACTCTTCTTGTATATAAATGAAGCAGCGGGATACTGTGAGGATTAAATAGATAGCATTGATCCCAATACAAGTACATGTGATCACGACACTGTGAAGTGATCCTTCTTTCTTTCAGTTTTTTAATATTCCACCTTGAGGTCCTAAATCTCTATAGGTAAGATTTACATCCAGGATTTCATTTTAGTACTTTGGTAACTGGTATTCCAAGGATACAAAGCTTGAAAACATCTGTTTATGGTGTTTTTTAAGTTCCACAGTTTTACAGTAAGGCACTAGTATTCTTATATATTAATACATAGATCTAAGCAAACAAAATCAAGAATTAGGGTACTTGATATATTTTTATGTAGGTTTACTACAGCAGTTTTCAAAATTCAGCGTCATAAATCTATTTTTGTTCATGAATGTTTGATATTCATATGGAAGGATATCATTTCCCATAATTTTAACACAAATTATGTATTTGTGGTGTGCTGTAAAATAGACAAAAATAAATAATGCATAACTACTGAATGTAGCTATTTAGGATTACCCTTAGTGTAAAAAAAATAATAATAGAGAGGTCATAAAAAAAAAAACCTAAAGAAAATTAATAAAAAAATAAAAATAAAAAAATAAAAGGAAAGCACTTAAAGGAGCATTATAGGACTATTGTTGCTCCTGAGGCTGAAACGGGATATTCACCGTAACTACCAATCACTAGAGTGTCATTCAAGTACATTTAGCCGGAGAGGAGAGTAATACATTTAGTACTAGCTTGTTTCTCGTCTTGAGTTACTTACTGATGTTCATAGCAGTGGAATTACCGTGCTCAAATGAACACATTTATGTGCACCTGTGTAATTTAAGTGAGACGTTAAATCACAAAAATGTAAACAACGGTGTGTGCTATTTGTCAGAAACTTCCTGTCAACCAGGCCTTCACTGCTGCTGGAAGAAGTGAACATATATGCCACTGCAGTGAGCAGAATGCCTCCTCCAGGACCTCTCTGAGAGGCCTCTCGCTGACTCTCTGCTGAAATGCAAGGCCCATCGCCTGATGTCCAGTGTGCTGCTTCAGGTCCTATGAATGCACAAAGACACTTAATATATTACTTAGCTTGCCCAGTTAAAATCCATGTTTTTTTTAACCCACATCTGTTTCCAACTTGTTTTTCTTTGCTCAAAAATCAAGTAATTGGCAAGAAATGTTCATAGCATACACATTGAGGCTGTGTCTATACTCATGATTTAATTTGATCTTCTAGACAAAGCTTGAACCGTCTCAACACTATTTGAATATGTTAGTAAGGAACAAGTGGTAACCAAAGAGTTTTGTTCCTCTACAGTAGCACTGTTGAGTAGTAAGTTAATACGAACCATATATATCATTTTAAATTTTCTAGTAGCTATATTTCAAAACAGTTAAAAAAAATAGGTGGGTAATATTTCATACTTTCAGAACATCTCAATGAAGACCACACTCACTTTAAGTGCTTGAAAGTCCCATATGCCTAGCGGCTACCATATTGGAAAGCACAGCTCTAAGTCCAGATATGATATAAGCTTAAGTGGTATAGAATTCTGAGAAAGACCATGGGATTTTTCTGAATGACTGTAGGCAACCACAATCCTAAGCAATAATTTAAAATGTTTGGAATGCAATTTATCTAAAATTTCAGTACTCCAGATGCAGTTTTGAGGTATGTGGCTAGAAAGAAAGTTGTAGTATTTAGCAGATTACTTGGGTTTTGAGGTATGTGGCTAGAAAGAAGGTTGTAGTATTTAGCAGATTACTTGCTTTGAGTTTTAAAGTTAATGATTTATCAAGATGACAGATAAAGAGGCAATCAGGCAGAGCTCTGGAAAATAATTCATGTCACTGAATTTGCAACTCAATGATATCAGGGTTAAAATTAGAACTGAATTGAATTAAATTTTCCTGGTTATCTTCCATATACCATCCTTATGGGAATATAAAGATGGATGAGGAAGATGAAATTCTTGTTCTTGAAGGATTCAAAATCAAGTGGGTGGAGGGCATGGTCTATATGGAAAAAGATATTTTAAAAACAAAACAAACCCCAGTTAAGTCTAGAAATATTTATTTCAGGAATATTGTTAGTTTTTAAAAAGCAGTAAGATAACTATAGGGAAA
>PITA01027822.1:0-20344 GCA_004023965.1 Spilogale gracilis | reverse complement strand
ATTTGTTTCTACCTTTTTGCCGATGTTCTTTGTCTCTCGTGGCGGTCCAGAAGTGGGAAATATCACATTTCAGGCTGGTTTCATGGGTGTTCACGGTGGTCTTGTAGTGGTTTTTTTGTTGGAATTCAGCTCTCTTCAGGGAACTCCCTGAAATGCGGTCACCTGGCCTTCCGCCATCTTGACCCTCCTCTCTAAACTACAATTTTTGCTTAAAAAATACAACTTCTTATCTCTTTTGAAAGTCATCCCTGTTGTTCTGCTCTCCCTCATCTCCATCATTATGTTCCCTTAATATTAAGAATTTCTTACTTTCTTCATACATTTTCTCTGTAATCTCTGATGTCTGGCCAATCCAAAATAAGTTCTGGAACAAAGGAGTAGATTATTACCTTTTTTCCTTTTTTTTCCCCCTACCCAATTCCATCGCTGGAACCATTTCAGTGTGTACTGACCCTAAAAAAAAAATTATTTCAGTATTGTTATTTCTTCATTCCTAGAAGTAATTCAGGTATTTGCAGGTGAATCAGTTTCAGTTTATAGTGCCTATTTGAAAAATTAAGTGGGCCTCTTCTCTGTCAATAAACTGTATGAAGAAAGCTGACAGAAGAACTGGGCCTCAGCATCCCGGCCCAACACTGGAGGGCATGCTGCTGGCAGCTCGTCCTGAGGATGGGTTTTCTTGCCTGGTGTCATGAAGCTGGATGCCTTTCTTGCTGCTTTGTCTAATCTGAATCTGATGATAGTTGGGAATGCAGCAGTGAGGGAGAAGCTCCTCATGGCACTCTTCAGAAGATTGCTCAATCTGTTGCCTCTTCTTGTGGCAATGAGAATCCTAAAGGTCTCCATTTCTAGAAGTAATCAAAGGTAGCATTTTTTTTTCTAGATTAAAAAAAATATTCTTCAAAAATAATATAATTTGGCAACGTGTAATGGCCTGAGAGTACTGTTGTATCCAAGGGAAATAAATGAAGGAGAGCAAGGCACTATGCCGTGGCTCATAGCGGGACATTGGGACCAGACTGCCCGGGTTTTCCCCTGGATCCAGACAGCCTGCTGGAATGACCCTGGGAATTCTCAACCTCTCCGCTCTCTGTGCCTCAAGTTTCTTACCTATGTAAAACGGAGGCTGGTAACATCACGCCTAGGTCATAGACTCCGTTTGGGAGTTAAATGTATATTGTAAATACATAGGCACATGTTTTATGTGTATACACACACACACACATACACACACATAAATATACTTGGTATGTAATAAGCGTTATGTCGACATATAATAAAACATGCAGGATTTTTATCAGTTCTAAGTTATTTATACTTAGACTCTAAGGTTTAAAATTGAATATATAAATATGAAAATAAGTAGATTGAAAAAAATGTTCCTTAGCTTATATCTACTTTACATTAGATGCATTTAAATGGATTTCAGTATTTTTTGTGTTTTAATACTCTGCAGAGGCTTTACATCTTTGTTAATTACCTGTTTTGTTTTTTTTTTTTTTTAGCTTGCAAGGACTAGAACTATGTTCAGACTACTTCATTTAATGATGATTTATTATAAATATAGAGAGATAAGAAAGAAGGGAGGTAAAGATTTGTTGGTAAACCTACCAACCTAATATTACCTCTACATGCCCATAATTTCAGGATTCAGCTACCCACTCTCTCTTTTCTTCCTTCTTTTCTTTTCTCTCCTTCCCTTTCCCCCTTCTTCTCTTTTTTCCTTCCTCTCTCTCTCAATATTACCACATCAATACCAAATGAATTGTGAATATAGTTCTCTTGTAAATGATTGAAACAATGAGATATTTAACTTGAATGTTCTTGTCTCTCTCCTACCAACCCCCCAGAGGTTAACAGTAAATAGTTTGATGTGTTGTCTTGCAGTCCTTGTTTAGTACATTTCCATAAATAGGATTATGTAGGTTAATGTTTTGTTTTCATTTTTAAAAAAAACAGGTAATGAAATGTGTTATTCTGTGACTAGAATTTTTTACTTGGCTATGTGTCCAAATCAGCAAGTATAGATCCAGCCTAGTGGTTCTCAGTGGGTGATCCCTGGAGAGAACTGGTTAGAAAGGAAAGTTCTTGTGCCCATGACATCAAGGGCTCCTGTGTGGAGGTCAGCGATCTGCATTGTCACAAGCCCTCCCAGTGATTCTGATGTACACTGAAATTTGAGAACCACTGACTTAGAGCATTATCCTCACAAAGGCTGAATTGCACTCTCTATGCATGCACTCAACACATGTGATTGCTGCTATTTTGTTCAGAATTGAATTCCTTATAGATTTTTCACTGTTACAAATAATAATATAGGGAACACTTCTGGAATGTGTATTTGTTTATGCACATCTTTATTACATGTATGCCAGCATCGTTGTAGGATAGTTTTCCTTCTTCAAAATGGTATTTATCCAAAGTTAAAGGTGACTTTTACTTGCTTCCTTAGCATAAGTGAATCTTTAATATTTTTTGCCAATTTGATGTGAGAGGGTAAATTACACTCCAGTGATGTTTCAATTTTCATTTCTTTTTAAATTTTTATTTTCTTAATTAGTAGTCAATTTGAACATATTCCCACATATGCATCAATCATTTCTTCATCTTCTTCATATAATAATTATTCTTATCTACTTCTCTTTTCTTATTGGTTGGCCATTTGTCTTCTTGTGGACCTGCAGGGACTTTCTATGTACTATAAAAATAAATTCAGTGTCTGCAAAGTACATTTCAAATTTTATCTACCAGGGCATTTTTTTCTTTTAATATTGTTTATGTTACTTTTACCCAGATATTTTTCTTTTTTAAAAAGATGAATCAGGGGCGCCTGGGTGGCTCAGTTGGTTAAGTGATTGCCTTCGGCTCAGGTCATGATCCCGGAGACCCGGGATCGAGTCTGACATCGGGCTCCCTGCTCCGCCGAAAGCCTGCTTCTCCCTCTCTCACTCCCCTTGCTTGTGTTCCCTCTCTGGCTGTGTTTCTCTATGTCAAATAAATAAAATATTAAAAAAAAAAAAAGATGAATTATTTAAACCTTTTCAACTTTGGCTTCTGAATTTTGTCCCTAGTTTAGTTGATCTCTTTCATATCAATGTACCTTACATTGTATGCTTTCTTTTTAAATAACAGCTTATATAGCTGCTTACGTACTTGATGATTTAATCATTAGGGAAGATGTTGTCCATATTCTGAATATTAGTCTAGTGTTCTCTCTCTTTCTTTTTCCCTCTGCCTTAATCCATACAGGATAGTTAACATTCTACCCTATAGCTTTAAAATATTATTTTTTTCTCTTTTTAAAATAACATCAAGGTACAATTAACATAGAACATTATATTAGTTTCAGGTGTATAATTAATGATTTGGTATTTGTAAACATTGAGAAATGATTACCACAGTTAAGTCTAATTAACAGGTGTCCCCATACATGGTTATAAAAAATTTTTCTCATGAGAACTTTTAAAAAACATTTTAACATTATATAATGTTTACGGTTAAACATTAAAGCATTTTTAAAAGTTCTTAAAATGCTATCTTTATCATGAACAAAATTGCATTATATTTTTCCACTCTTTATTATGTTCAGTTAGCCACTGTATAGTATATCATTAGTTTTTCATGTAGTGTTCAATGGTTCATTAGTTGCCTATACCACCCAGTGCTCATCACAAAATGTGCCCTCCCTAATGCCCATCACCCTGTGACCCCATCCCCCCACCCCCATAAAAACTTCAGTTTGTTTCTGAGTCCATAATCTCTTATGGTTCATCTCCCTCTCCAATTTCTCCCTCTTCAGTTTTCCATCCCTTCCCCTATGGTTCTCTGCACTATTCCTTATATTCCACATGATAATTATGTTTCTCAGCTTGACTTATTTGACTACTCATAATCCCCTCCAGTCCCACCTATGTTGATGCAAATGGTATTCATTCTTTCCAATAGCTGAGTAATATTCCATTGTATATACGAACCACATCTTTTTTATTTATTCATCTGTTGAAGGGCCTCTCAGCTCCTTCCACAGCTTGGCTATTGTGGATGTTGCTGCTATGAACACTGGAGTACACGTGCCCTTCTTTAAACTAAACCTATATCTTTGGGGTAAATACTTAGTAGTGCAATTGCTGGGTCATAGGGTAGCTCTCTTTTTAACATCTTGAGGAACCTTTCCAGAGTGGCTGTACTAGCTTGCATTCCCACCCCAACAGTGTAAGAGGGTTCCCCTTTCTCCACATCCTTGCCAACAATTGTTTCCTGTCTTGTTAATTTTTGCCTTCTTAACTGGTGTGATATCTCATTGTGGTTTTGATTTGTATCCTGCCACATTGCTGAAAGGACAGCCTGACAACCTTTGCAGTATCCCAGAGGTTATGGACTGATGGGTTTTCATTCTCATTAGTTTCCATGAATTGTTTAAGTTCTTCCTGAATTTCTTAGTTGACCCAGTCATTCTTTAGTAGGATGCTCTTTAACTTCCACATGTTTGACTTCCTTCCAAATTTTTTCTTGTGATTGAGTTCCAGTTTCAAGGCATTGTGGTCTGATAACATGCAAGGAATGTTCTCAGTCTTTTGGTATAGGTTGAGACCTGATTTTTGACCAAGTATGTGATCTATTATACTAGAGAAAGTTCCATGTGCATAAGAGAAGAATGAATATTCTATCATTTTAGGGTGGAATGTTCAGTATATATCTACTAAGACCATCTGGTCCATGTGTCATTCAAAGCTCTTGTTTGTTGATCTTCTGCTTAGATGACCTGTCCATTGCTGAGAGTGGAGTGTCGAGGTCTCCTACTATTATGTATTGTTATCAATATGATTCTTTATTTTGATTAACACCTGGCTTATGAAGCTGGCTGCTCCCATGTTGGGGGCATAGACACTTATTTTCATGTGGGATAGACCCTGTAAGTATGATATAGTGTTCCTTTATATCTCTTAGTACAGTCTTTGGTTTAAAAATTCAATTTGTCTGACATGAGAATTGCTATTGCAGTTTTCTTTTGAGGTCCGTTTGCATGATAAATGGTTCTCCATCCCCTTGCTTTCAATCTCGAGGTGTCTTTAGGTTCAAAATGAGCCTCTTGTAGGCAGCATATGAATGGGTCCTGTCTTTTTATCCAATCTAAAACCCTATGCCATTTCATGGGAGCATTTAGGCTGTTCACTTTGAGAGTAACTATTGAAAAGATATAAATTTAGTGCCATCACATTGCCCGTGAAGTCCCTGTTTCTGTAGATTGTTTCTTTCAGGTCTGTTACTTTAAACTCTTAGGGTCTTTTTTTTTTTCTTTCTTTCTTTTTTAAAAAGACTTTACGTATTTGACTGAGAGAAACACAGCTAGAGGAACACAACCAGGGTGAGTGTGAGAGGGAGAAGCAGGTTTCCCGCTGAGCAGGGAGCCCAACATGGGGCTTGATCCTGGGACTCCAGGATCATGACCTGAGCCAAAGGTAGAGGCTTAATGACTGAGCCACCCAGGCATCCCAGTTTCTTTTTTCTTTTATAGAAACCCCCCTTTATTATTTCTTGCAGGGCTGGCTTGGTGGTCACATGTTCTTTTACTTTCTGCCTGTCCTGGAAGCACTTTGTCTCTCCATCCATTCTGAATGACAGCCTTGCTAGATAAAGTATTCTTGGTTGCATGTTCTTCTCATTTAGTACCCCGATTTTGTCTTGCCAGCCCTTTCTGGTTTGCCAGGTCTGTGCAGACAGGTGTGATGTTATTCCGATGGTCCTGCCTCCATGGGTAAGAAATCTCTTCCCCCTAGGTGCCCTCAGGATAGCTGCCTTTGCTCTAAGATTACCAAGTTTTACTATTATGTACTGTGGCAATGGACTATTTTTATTGATCTTGGGAAGGGTCCTCTCTGCCTCTTGGACATGGATGCTTGTCTCGTTCTCCAGATTAGAGAAGTTCTCAGTTATGATATGCTCAAGTATACATTCTAGTCCTTTCTTTCTCTCCACCCTCTCAGGGATCCCAGTAATTCTGACTTTGGAACATTTCATGGCATCATTGATCTCTCTAGGTCTGATCTCATGGGCTTGTAGTTGTTTATCCCTATCCTTCTTGACTTCCTTCCTGTCTATCACTTTATCTTCTAGATCACTAATTCCTTTTTCTTTCTTATTTACCCTGCATTCAAGTGTCCAGGTTAGATGGCATCTCCTTCAGAGAATTTATAAGTTCAGCCATACTAGCTTTGAATTCTGCCCTTAGAGATTCTATATGGTCAGTAATATTTTTCTCAAACCTTAATAGCATCTTTATAAATGTTACTCTGAAATCTTTTTCTGACATCTTCCTTATATCCATATCCATTAGGTCTTGTGGCAGAGGCCATTGTCTCTGGTTCTTTTCTTTGTCGGGAGTTCCTCCTGCTAGTCATTCTGTTGAGGGATGGTTGAGTGAATGAACAGAGTCCAAAATATCAACCACGACCCAGGCAAGATGCACCTAGGAAAATCCGGAGCGATCAGAAGCCACCAATCGCATGCTGATCTCCTAGGTGTTCAGGATGGTTTGGTAGATATCCAGCTCACTTCAAGGAAGCCGTCCAAACGTGGCTCCCTACTCCTCCACCATCTTGCCTCCGTCTTCCCCAAACTTGCGTTATTTTATTCTATCATTCTGGTTTTCCCTTCTTATACCATGCCATGCTATTTTAATTTCTATAGCTTTATTTTATGTTTTGCTCTATAAGAAAGTGGGACACTCCTTTGTTGTTGTTTTTCAGTATTTCTTTGGCTAGCCTCAAACATTTTTCTTTCTTTCATGTTGAAAATGAGCCTTTCATATCCCCCACCCAAATAAATGTTGGAATTTTAATTACATTGCATTTTTCTTGCCATGAAACCATGTTGTAGAAAGTATGGGAAACTTTTATAAAGGACTGCTCAGTAGGACACTTTGAATAATTCAAACTTCTCAAAGGGGAAGACAGTTCTATTGTAATCAATATAATGTAGAGGTCTTTGTTTTTTTGTTTTTTTTGTTTTTTTTTTTAAGATTTTATTTATTTGACAGAGAGAAACACAGCCAGAGAGGGAACACAAGCAGGGGGAGTGAGAGAGGGAGAAGCAGGCTTCCTGCCGAGCAGGGAGCCCGATGTGGGACTCGATCCCGGGTCTCCAGGATCATGACCTGAGCCAAAGGCAGTGGCTTAACCAACTGAGCCACCCAGGCGTCCCAATGTAGAGGTCTTTGAATTTGTTTTAATAACAAACACGGGTATGTATATTTGGGAGGCTTTCTTTCTCTTTTCAAAAACAAAACAAAGATGAAAATGTATATCAAACCAAAATAGCTCTACATTTATGTGTTTTATATGCTGGCTTTCTAGATAAGATTTCTTTTGAATATTATTTTTCATCCCTAAAATATTTTTAAAAGCCGTTTTTTAAAAAATAATTTTATATATACAAAAGATTACCCTAAGAAGCATTAAAATTATCTGCTAGTTTATTACAGTTATCCTTAGGGTTTGTTTGTTTTTTAAATTAAAAAAAAATAAGGGTAGGTCCATTTCTGTTTTTTTTGTTGTTGTTGTTTTTTTAAGATTTTATTTATTTATTTGACACAGAGAGAGAGAGATCACAGACAGGCAGGCAGAGAGCACGGGGGAAAGCAGACTCCCTGCTGAGCAGTGAGCCCAATGTGGGGCTTCATCCCAGGACCCTGAGATCATGACCTGAGCCGAAGGCTTAGGCTTAACCCACTGAGCCACCCCGGTGCCCCCACTTCTCAATTTTAAAATGGGATCATGTCAGTCATTTGATTGCTATGTAAATGTATTCTTGCCTGCCAAGCCTGTTGCTGAGTTATTAATGTTTTTATCCCTGTTAATTTTGTATGCAGATTTTAAAGTGATACACTTTCCATAATGAAAATCTTAGCAAACCTTCGTAACAGGTTTTTCAGTTTGAAACCATTACTATTATCTGTGTGCTGTCCTTTGCAAATATTGTGTACATCTTGGTTCATATTTCCATATATTTTCTTCCTGCGTCAGTCTGTTAAATTTCTTACAATAATATTAATACATGTACATGAAAAATAGATGTGTTTGATTTTTGGATTTATGTCCAATTAACTGGCAGATTGGAATCTGTTATCTAAACAGAGATCATCAAATGTTACATCTATTCCTTCTCATGGTTTATAGAATTCAATACAATGTACTTTTTCTTCTGTAATAAATCTGTCTAGATTGTATCTGTCTGCTATATCACATCAGAGACTTTCTAAGTAAAACAACTAATATATTTTCAATGACTCTTTGGATAGGTTGTGGGAAAAGCTTTAGGATTTATTGTATTCAAAAATATTTTAGGGGCGCCTGGGTGGCTCAGTTGGTTAAGCGACTGCCTTCAGCTTAGGACATGATCCCGGAGACCCAGAATCGAGCCCCACATCGGGCTGTCTGCTCAGTGGGAGGCCTGCTTCTCCCTCTCTCACTCCCCCTGCTTGTGTTCCCTTTCTGGCTGTGTTTCTCTCTGTCAAAATAAATAAAATATTAAAAAAATATTTTAATCACGAATTCCATGTCAATAACTACATTCACAGTCTGTCCTCCTTTTTAAAAAAATATTTTCTTTATTTATTGGACAGAAAGAAACATAGCTGGAGAGGGAACACAGCAGAGGGAGTGAGAGAGGGAGAAGCAGGCTTCCCACCGAGCAGACAGCCCGATGTGGGGCTCTATCCTGGGTCTCCAGGATCATGACCTGAGCCAAAGGCAGTTGCTTAACCAACTGAGCCACCCAGGCGCCCTGTACAGTCTGTCCTCCTACACACATATGCATACACTTGCTCTTTTCTCTTGGAGAGCTACATCCTCTTTAAGTTCATGGTTACATGGGTAAATGTACTCATCATAACTCATTTAGGAGGAAGCGCTAACAGTGTTTCTGATGGTTGAACTCATACCTTGAGTAGTTTTGTTTTCATTGATTTTTATACAAAACAGGAAGACTTTTTTAGTTCAAGATTTTCCAAAACTGTTTATACTTTTTTATTCCCAGTGTATCAACATTAACCAAAGAATTTTTTTAAAATCTAATGAAAAAATTTAATGGAAATCCTCATTACATGACGATTACATGACAAATAGTCATTTTTTTGCTCTTTAGGAGATCTGAATCTGTTTACAGTTATTTCAGAGTTCATCTTTTGTTTAATCCCACGGACATTCTTTATGCATATAAGAAACATTTATAAATTCTAGATAATTATTCAAAAAATGTTTGTTAATGTGATTAATGAAAGCTTGAGAAGGTGGGAATGTTAGCACAGAATTACTATATAAGACTTGTTTTTAGAGAGTTCCTAAGGAATACTCTTGTTACTATGAGAACTGCACTGGACAGATGGGCACTGGAATCTTTGAGCTCAGGGGTGACTGTCCTTGGGAGGCCAGTAGGGGATGCTGCCATTTAGGATCTCTAAAATCAGCAGGATGATAGGATTCTAAAATGGCAGAGAGTGGGTGGTAACACTTCACCAACAGATGCAGTGTAGATACAAATAGTGTAATGAGCAGCAAGCTTGGAATAGCAACAATTTTGCCTTTATCTACAGGGTTTAGTGATGGATGAAAGATTATGGTGGCTTTAACGGTAAAATGGGTAGCTGACTAGGGTGGTACTTCACTCATATTAATAGAAAAAAGGAGGTAAGGGGGAGTTGACATTTTACACTGTAGTAAAAATCACAATCACTCATTCAGTTTCCAAATCTAAGATAATTCACAAAGCCAGCACTCAATGTTTGAAAGGGAAGCCAGGTTTCTTTGAGGAAAGATCTACCAATGTCACCATAAACTTACACCAAAAATAGTATCTATCCCCAAAGGGATTTGTAACCACTTATCATAGTAATTTACATTGAAAAAAGAGAAATACTAAGACTTTTTAAGACTTTTCAAAGAACAGGAATTGAGTTGGCATGGAAATCAATGATTTTGTAAAACTAACGTAGAGTGGAGGCTTAAGTCAAATGATAAATAGAGCCCTGGGCCAGGGAAGTGGGTTTATGGTTATTTCCCCAGATTCCCAAATGCACACTTCGGAGGGACATCTTTAATAGTGAGCAAGATCCCCACATTGGTTACCTGATCTGTGGAGTAAGTCAGAGTCAATATGGTAGGAAGGACCCAGTGAAATCCTATAAAATTGTCCCTCCCAAACCAAAATGTTAAATCAGAAGTAGTATTGCATCCCAGAAGAAATTTCAGAGGTTAGGTATGACCATCCAAGCTTTGACAATGAAGGAGAGGTAGTCTCTTTCATGCTCCACTTCCTTTCACGTATAAAATACCTAAAAAGCCAGCTGGGTTATGACAGATGATGCTAGACTGGTAAACAATCAAATCAGTGGCACTTCTGTGTTGGATGTGTCTTCATTAGTAGCAGATTAGCTGGTATACAGTAGTCATCTGATAAATGGATGCTTTTCATTTCTCATCCAGAAGATTTTTAAAGTTTTCTTTTATGTGGAATGGACAGCAGTTCACATGTACTACTCTGCCCTGGGTCAAATCAGCTCTCCCACTCTCAGTAACATTATAGTGCATGGGGAACTTGATTGTCTCAGTAATCTACAAAACATTATATTGATTATATCCTGTCATTTTGACCTTCCGAAAAGGAAGTAACAAGTACTTTGGATGCCATAGTAAGATAGAAACATGCCAGAGGGTAAGAAATAAAGTATCCCAAATTTTATTGGTGTGTTAAATTGGTAAAGATTTTTGGAGTCCAATGAGGCATGCTAGGATCATTCCATTTAAGGTCATAAAAAAGTTATTGCTTCTCACAGCCATACCTCTAAGAAAGAGGCCCAACATATGGTAGACTTTTTTTGGATTTTAGAGGCTGCATATATTACATTTGGAAATAATGGTCCAAGTCACTTTATTAGATGACTTTAAAAATTATCAGTGTCAGAACAAGAGAGGGCTCTGCAGCAAGTCCAGGTTCTAGGGTAAACTGCTTTGTGGCTCAGGCATTCCTACAATCTAGCCGATTTGGTGTTGGATAAGGATCCTGTGTGGATTCTTTCTTAAGTCCTAAGAAGACGGTCACAGCACACAACTTTAGATTCTGGAACAAGACTAAACTTTGTATAGAAAAGTACTAATTGCTGTTTGAAAAGCCGTTCTTCAGTCAATAGAGGGTAGGATCCAATTGATGTGTGCCCCCTTGGTCAGGCCGTTCTGTGACACATTCTGCATGGTTCCTCAGAAGGTCCCAGTAGAATGGAGCCCACTCTCAGCAAAGTCTAGCACAAAAAGTTTGTTGTATGTTTTTTTTTTTTTTCCTACTTCTCTCTAACACTCTTCACAATTCCCTACTCTGTTTCCCCAGGATTAATTGCAAAAACAAACTCTCTACTTGTAATCTCTTATTTCCGGCTTTCTTTCCCCAGGGAAGTTCTATAAGACTCAAACCTAATGAAGAATACACTTACACATCTAACCCTAGTTTCTTCATCCTTGCTGCTGACCTTGTGTTCCATAATTGTGAATCAGAATTATGCTTATACTTTTCCTGAAGACTTGTACAAGAAAGTCACAAGTTATTAGCAAAGGTATGATGTTGAATAAAATTTTACTTTTATTTCTTAGGACATTTATTAACATAATTAGCATGGGTATAGACTATATTTTTCATAATTCTCCTAATCTTTTAAAAAATACATCTTTTATTTGAATTAAATCTAAGCAGTGAAAGTTTGCAAGTCCATGCATAAGGAGTTTCATGTGATGGTGGTTGACTTTAAACACAGCCTGAGGATGTCTTTGGTTATGACAGCTTTACCTCTCATGATCAAAATTTGATCCTCAGATCAGAAAATGGATCTCAAAAATAAAAATTGTAGTTATAAAAATCATGTGCAAATCTGAAATTATAGGCACCTGGGTGGCTTAGTTGGTTAAGCATCTGCCTTCGGTTTAGGTCATGATCCCAGGGTCCTTGGATTGAGCCCCATGTCAGGCTCTCTGCTCAGCCGGGAGCCTGCTTTTCCCTCTCTTTCTGCCTGCATCTCCCCCTGCTTGTGTTCTCTTTCTCTTTCTGTCAAATAAATAGATAAAATCTTTATATAAAAAAGGCCTGAAATTAGGTATCTTCTTTTGAAATCTACATATTTTAATGAAAAGTATAAGGAGGAGTGCTAAGATCATACTGTTATTATAGTAGTTGATAAATTCTTTAAAATTATCAGGGCATTTCCAGGAGATAGAAGGAAATCAATACTGCCTATTAACATATAATTGAGAATCTGTTGGCTGTGTTGTTTGTAGTTGAAATGTATCATTTCAAGTTAAACAGTTGCAGTTCTGAATCACTACATGGACATCGATGAATTGGATTTTGTATTTTTATTTTATTATTTAGCGTAACACTCCTATTGGCATGTTTTCAGATATGCCTTACTTAACTGGGGTGATCTCCAAAGGTAGACATCCCTCAATAGTTTCTCTTTCCTTTCCTCATATTTTAAAATCTTTTGTCCTAGTAGTTATTGAGTGTCAACAAATCTAAATTCACAAACCTTAACACAATCTGAAGTGAATTTTTTTTTCATGGTAGAATGACAATCAAATTAATTGATCTATTTTTGAGTGTAACTTACATGCTGTAAGTTTGCATATATACATATATCCATACACACACTTATTACATCTATGTCCTTACATATATGTACAGATAAAGATAAGTTTACAAAGTATGAGTCATTTGGGCACGTTCAAATGTTGTAAATGGTCATTTATAGTTATATCCACCCCTACTACTTTCAAAAGGTAGCACATGAACAAATATAGTAGTTGTCTACTTGTGATCCTACTGAGTGAAATTTATTCTCTACACTTATGGATAGGACATAGAGAGTCCAGTTAAGAGAATTGGACTTACCTAAATTTTCAAACTCTAATCTAATGGATCATTCCTTAAATTGACTTTAATGCATTGATGTTTCAAATTAAAGTTTAATAATTTCAGTACAATAATAGAAAGCCCCCCTGTCTATTTCCATGCTAAAGAATATCCTGTCAGCGGTAATTAATAACCTATATCAGTGCTGTTGCTAAACATGACATATGTATTCTGAATTAGGCTTGTCATTGCCTTTCCCTAAAATGCTCAGAGGTGCCTCCAAAAAAATCAAGAATAAAACCTTTCTGTGATCCGAAAAAGTTAACTTAAACTATACAGGGAAAGTGCTTGTAAAATGTGAGTATTTCCATAACTGAAAAATAAGAAAACAGTTATTAGGAACAACTCAGTCAATTCTTTTTTTTAGGAATTATTAATCTTTTATTTTGATTTTTCTCTGAGTGCCAAAGTCTTAACAAAAACCTAAAAATAACATTTATTTTCCTGACAGTTTTATCTTTTTCCATCAGCAAACATTGATTTCTTCCTTTTTTCTGCTTTTTGTGGTACATGGGGAAACATTATCCCATACAACCTGGCACCTTCTTGTTTTCTCACTTGCCTGTGGCAGAAATCATTAAATGATGTTGGATAAGCTTGAGCACAGCAAGATCCTTAGTTAATTAGTGCCTTTACTTTTGGGTGTCTGTATTTTTTAAGATTGATTTTTAGGCATCCAGGTTGGTAGCATAGTGTCAAATCTAAGTGATCATTTGTATTGATACCATGTATGATTAGAACAACTGACCGTTTTGAATACAGTGCCATCAAGAAGATGGATTATAGCTAATCATTTTGGAAGGAGTTTTCTGAAACAGCACAGGAGCATAACATATTATTATATAAAATGTATGTAAACACATTTTATGAGATATATAAATTCTACATCAGTTAATGTCTAATATTAGCCTAAAGGGTCCCTAATTCCAAAATTGTACAAGTGTCTGAATTTCATGATTGTGTATCTTACTAGTTTTCTAGGGCTGCCAAAGTACCACAAACTGGGTGGCTTAAGACCACAGAAATGTATTCTCTCACAGTTTTGAAGGCTAGAAGTCTAAAATCAGAGTGTCATCCAGACCATACTCCCTCTACCATTCTGCATAGAATCTTCCCTTGCCTCTTTTAGCTTTGGGTGGTGGCCATCAATCTTTGCTGTCCATGGCTTTCACTTGCATAATTGCAGTCTGTGCCTCTGTCATCGTGTGTGTGTGTGTCCTTCGAATAAAGACACTAGTCATGTTGGATTGCAAGCCCACCTGCTCCAGTATGACCTCATCTTAACTAACTACATCTTCAACAACCCTATTTACGAATAAGGTCACATTCTGAG
Organism: Spilogale gracilis; assembly: GCA_004023965.1. Taxonomy (NCBI): domain Eukaryota; kingdom Metazoa; phylum Chordata; class Mammalia; order Carnivora; family Mephitidae; genus Spilogale; species Spilogale gracilis. The sequence goes on along the minus strand of PITA01027822.1, from coordinate 6,063 downwards.
TTACTGGGTGTTAAGACTTCAACATATCTTTTTGGGGCACATGATTTGATTCATAAGATATGATATGTTCTTTTAAGTTAGATAGTTCCTACCCTCAAAGGACGTGTTCTGGAGTTGCCTTTAAAGGGCACGTTATTTATGTGATGACTTATGTGTACCATTAATCTCAAAGAAAGTTGTAGTGCTTTGCCTACAGAATTTATATTTCCACTTGTCTGCACCCCTACCCCTTGACTAGTTGAATTAATGGCTTGTTTGTCACCTCCTCCTGAAAGCCTCACTTGGTCAAAGAGGCTGGCTTAAATGCCATTTCTATGTGGTTCCAGAATACCTGGACATTTCTTAATATAATGAGTGCAACCTAGGATGCTGCTTTGGAGAGTGAGTGAGATTTTAGGCTCTGAACTCAAACCACATGGTTTGGAATGCCACTTTCTCCACTTTCTAGCCCTGCAAATGGTTGTAAGAGTTAACCCCTCTTTCATTTATTTTCATCATGTATAAAATGACGACAGTAGTAGTAATGATAAAGCAAGCTTCTTACAACTTCAAATAAAATCACAGCATGGAAGACTTTAAAAAATCTTAAATAATAATGATGATAGAAATAATAAAATAGAATAATTATATCGTTTTCCTACTTCCTGTATCACTTAGTGGACTTTTAGAAATCAAGGACTAGGTCTTGCATTCTCATTTTCTATCGCCTTAGAGTGAACATATATTATGTTTTTCCTAGGATGGTGCTAGTTTATGGCTATTGTGCTGACGCACTTATTAGTGTCATCCTCTTACAATCCTTAAAATAGTCCTCTTGTGGAGAATAAAATGCATGGGACAATAAGCAAAAGCTTTACGCGTAAAGGATCTCAGTTATTTATCGAATGAGTGAATGTGGCATTATCACTTTAAGCTAATTGTTCAGTATTCTAATTAATCCTATTTTCTTTAAAAAATACAAAGTTGTGTTTGCCCGTGCCTGTGGCATTTACCTCCTAGAATTAGTCATTTAAGGAAACCTTCAGATTCACTTGTGTAGGCACCGTTGGAAGCCATATACCTCAGTGCCTGCAAGAATGCATTAAACACTCCCTTGGTGGTCTCGAAGACTTAATTTGTGTCCTTACTTTACTATCCAGCAAGGATTTAAAGACACTTGGGAAAAGGGACTCAATAATATGAAGCTATTAAAGCCCTTGAGTCAGAGAAGATTCTACATTTAAACGCTCCATGGCACTTTTGACAATGGTATACATGTTTAATTACAGATGTTCTGTTGCAACATTGGGATCTCACATGACTGGAGCATATCAGACAAAAATCCGGTAATTCATTGTTTGGAATTTGTTGCTTAAAACCGAACTACAGAGTTGCAACCCTATGTTTAAATAAAATAGAGATGATGGACCTTGGTTTTTATCAGAAAAGGGAAAAAAATCACTATCAATAGAAAGTAGAACAGAGTTTGAAAAAGTGTATGCTAAGACATGTTCTACTTTACTGTTCCAACTAGTCATAGTTAATTTAGCTAGAAATTTGTGTGTGTTAGGGGAGGGGAGGAGGAGGGAGAGAGGGAGGGAGAAAATAAGCAAACAGGGTCCATAGTCAGCATGGAGCCCAATGTGGAGCTCCATCTCATGACCCTGAGATCATGACCTGAGCCAAAATCAAGAGTCAGATGCTTAACCGACTGAGCCACCCAGGCACCTTTAGAATCTTTTGAAGTAATATAGCATCTGTTGTTCATTGGGGTCTAAACAGAGAACCCAAAGGTAGTTAGTTACTTTATAAACACAGGGAATTTGGATGCATGAAATAAGATGGGTGATCCTGAAGTACTTTTTTCTCACATATCTTTGGATCGCCTGCCTGGAAACCAGGTAACTTTCTTGGCCAATATGTTAGTTAACCAAAGTGGTAATTCTTGTGATCACATCCTCTCTAACATCATATTTATCAGTCTGAATATTGCTAAGCATTATAGATCAGCTCTCTAAGGATATGATGTTTACAGATTAAACTGAAAACTACACTTAGTTTTTTATTAGACATATACCTAGTCTGAATCCTGCCCTCACAATCATTTGTCTACTTGAGATTTTGATTCCCTCTGACTGTTCATTGACAGTCACCATGAGCCACACACTTAGCCTGTGACTACTTAATATGATTGATATAATTTGCCTAAAATTACAAGCCATAATTTTTGTTGATTTATATGATATTTATTTATTTATTTATTTATTTATAAAGATTTTTATTTATTTATTTGATAGAGAGAGGCACAGTGAGAGAGGGAACATAAGCAGGGGGAGTGGGAGAGGGAGAGGCGGGCTTCTATTAATCAGGAGCCCAATGTGGGGCTTGATCTCAGGACACTGGGATCATGACCCAAGCCGAAGGCAGATGCTTAATAACTGAGACACCCAGGTGCCCCTGATATGTATGATTTTATAAATGGGTCTGTGTGTATGTGTGTTTGTGTGTATCCATGAACACACACCTACTACTCCTTGAACAGGTTATTATAGTTACTACTGGGTTCTTCATATGGTAATCACTTAGATTTGGACAAGGAAAACAGAAACCATTCCAATTATTTAAAACTCTGAGTTGAGAACTGAAGAAAGTTAATGTAGGTAATGAGTTATAGTGGAGATAGAAGAGACTGAGAAAAGGGAGACATACTTGGCTTTCCTTTTTCTTTGTTACTTGGTTTCATGCCACTCCCCATCCATTAGCTAATACCAGTAAGAGTCTGGGAAACATAGTCTGCAAGTGTTTATCCCTCCCAATGATACAGAGAAGAGCAAAGGTAGAGGTTTAAAAGTTTAAAACATGAATTTATGGGCAAATTGGTCACGACCAGCCCTCATAGCCATGCAGAGAATACCACCTGGGGAATTCTGGCTTGCTTGCTAGGTAGTCATTAACAAAGACACATTTTTGCCTTGATAAATAAGGCCATTCAGGTTCTGATACTCATTTTGCAGGTTCATAAGCTTGGTTTTGTTAGCATAATGAAAGCAGATTAGGGATGGCTTTGCATTTTCCAAACTCATAAATACTCATACATGTACAAACAATGCAAAAATCAGGTTAGACATCTGTAATGAGAAATGCAATTGCGGATCCTAGCAGATTGTCCCACTTACAAATCAGTGTAGATAAGCTACAGATAAAGTTGAATTATGATCAAAGTGTCCATTTTTAGATTTGCAGCCAATTGATTGAACATTGCGCTCGTCTAACAGGTTCACTCTCCCAGTAGGCAAACCAATGAAGAAGCCAAATAAACATCATGTTTGTGACTGAGGACATTCAACTGAGGTAGCTGAAGGCCCTCTAATCTGTTATTGGAGTAAAAACTCATAAGGCTTGAGTCCAATAGTAAAGATTTTCCTTTTTGGACAGTTCCCAAATAGATACTACTTGCCAATTTGTTCTCCTGAAAGCTTATTTTTCCATTCCCAAGGCTGACCAATTCCTGGTACATTCTTTCTTTGGGTATATTAATATTAATACATTCAGTCACATTATAGTCAATTCCCAGAGATGTGTTAACAATTTGCTTTCATTATGCTGACTTTGCATATCTCTATTCTGAATTGCTGTGATTAATTAATTAATATTGTGTTCTTCAAGGGCAGTCTTAATTCCTATATTGCTAATTTCTTTAGAAAGGGCGTACCTTATTGTATTTTATTAGAATCCTAAAACCCTGATGAAACCTTGAATATAGCTTATCCTTTCTTCTGCAATTCACACATATGCAGGCTGAGGCTGGAGAAGTTTAGTGACTAAGCTCAGGCCCCCCAGATTGTTGGGGACAGACTAGATTATTAGGTGGCTGCCAACCCACTGACTTAATATTCCTTTCTACCTGTCTGTATTTTTGAAACATTTGTACCAATTTCCTCTCCTTTTTTAGGAATTGCACACTTTTCAGCCTGGGAGCGTGAAAATGATCTTACTTGATCATTACTTTGATCATATTTTATTATTGGTACTCATTATACGCATGGCCCATCCAAATTAAATAGTGGTCCATGAAACAATAGCATCAGCTGGAAATTTGTTAGAAATACAAATTCTTGGGCCCCAATACAGACTTACTGAATCAGAAACTCTAGTGGTGGGGCTCAGCAATATATATTTATTTTATTTTATTATTTTAAAAATATTTTATTATTTATTTGAAGGGGGAGGGGTGCTCACAAGCAAGGGGAATGGCAGGGAGAGGGTGAAACAGGCTCCCCACCGAGCAAGAAGCTGGATGCCCAACCTGGAGCTGAAGGCAGATGCTTAACTGATGGAGAGCCACCCAGGCATCCCAGAATTATGTATTTTAATGAGTCTTTGAATGTTTCTGATGGATGTGAAAGTTGAAAGTCATTCATTTAGTAGATTTATATAGTGATGCATTCAAGAATATACCCAGAGATGCTCATATATGTTACCAGAATATCCCTTGACTCCAGGTGGATGGAGGTCCTAGGTATTTACTTACCTTATAAGAGTCACAACATAGTCACTGCCTGCATGGGCTCATTTCAATAGACAGGCCATTCTCCAGCGGTCAGGGATAGTCCTTCTGCCCCTGGAGACAGCACTTTCACATAGATCCTCCTGCTAAGCACACTCGTTGGTCCTTAGGAGGCAGTTCTTTTTCAGAACATGGTTAATGCAGGATGACACTTAATATAGATTGTTTCAGACTTACTCCTTGGACATAGCAGAATGCAGTGGTTCATTAGAGGCTATAAGGAAAGATAGATTTAGGTTCTAGTTTTTACTTTGCCTCTTAAAAGGTTTAAATTACATATTGTACATAGGAAATTTCAGCATAATGCCTACCAAATGTTAAGCACTAATGTAGATGCTAATATCATTACTGCCAGTATTACTAATACTACACAGAGAGCATATTGCTCCCTGAAACTACTGCTGTGTTTGACACCTATGCCTTCTTTTCCAACTGAAACACAGAGATTTTATTTTTTTTCTTGTGGGCCCCAATGATGTTGCCTCAAGAAACTAAAGAAACTATTCTATCATACATTTATTATGACCTCAATAAAAACATCAATCAACAGGATTTTTTTTTAATTTTCATTTTTATTCATTTTTTTATTTTTTTATTGTTACTAATTTTTTTTCCAGTGTTCCAAGATTCATTCCCCATTCCCCACACCCAGTGCTCCATGCTTTAGGTGTCCCAGGTACCCACCACCAGGCTCTCCCATCCCTCCACCCACCTCCCTCCAAGTCCCTCAGTTTGTTTCTGTGTCAAAGTCTCTGTTGTTTCGTTTCCCTCCCTAGATTTCCCTAGTTCCCATTTACTTTCCTTCTCCCACTGTCCTCCAGTTTACCCCTCATGCACTGCAAGTAAGTGAAACCATGTGATACTTGACTTTCTCTTCTTGGCTTATTTCACTCAGCATAATCTCTTCCAGTCCAGTTCATGTTGCTACAAAAGTTGGATATTCATCCTTTCTGATGGAGGCATAGTATTCCATTGTATATATGTACCACATCTTCTTTATCCATTCATCTGTTGATGGGCACCATTGCTCTTTCCACAGTTTGGCGATTGTGGCCATTGCTGCGATGAACATTGGGGTACACATGGCCCTTCTTTTCACTACATCTGTATCTTTGGGGTAAATGCCCAGTAGTGCAATTGCAGGGTCATAGGGTAGCTCTATCTTTAATTTTTTAAGGAATCTTCACACTGTTTTCCAAAGCGGCTGTACCAGTTTACATTCCCACCAACAGTGCAAGAGGGTTCCCCTTTCTCTGCAGCCTCTCCAACACTTGTTGTTTTCTGTCTTGTTAATTTTGGCCATTCTGACTGGTGTAACGTGGTATCTCAGTGTGGTTTTGATTTGAATTTCCCTGATAGCTAGTGACGCTGAACATTTTTTCATGTGTCTGTTAGCCGTTTGTATATCTTCTACGGAGAAGTGCCTCTTCATGTCTCTTGCCCATTTTTTGATGTGTTCATCTTCTTTTTGGGTGTTGAGTTTGAGTAGTTCTTTATAGATCTTGGATACCAGCCCT
>PITA01027821.1:0-20347 GCA_004023965.1 Spilogale gracilis | reverse complement strand
AAAAAAAAAAAAGAAAACATTACTACAGACCCCATACACATTTAAAAGAAAATGCTACTGAAAAAACTATGCTCATAAATTCAACAATTTAAATGATATGGATCAATTCCTTGAAAGTCATAAACTATTGAAATTCACTCAAAATAAGTAATAACCTTAAGAGTTCTAAATCTATTATTTTTAATTCTACAAACATTTAAGGAAAAAACATATACCCATTCTAAATAATCTCTTACAGAAATTAAACACAGGAACATCCCAACTCATTTTATGAGGTGAGCATTACCCTAATACTAAAATCAGACAAAGACATTTTGTCTTTGATGACTACAGAACAATATCTCTAAGAAACATAGATATAAAAGTTCTCAATAAAATTTTAGGAAATCAAATTCAAAAACATAAAAAGATAATACATCACAACTGGGTTTACCCCCAAAACACAAGATTGGTTTTACACTAAAAATCAATCAATGTAATCCACTATATTAACAGATTAAAAGAAAAATGTTATAGGGTGATTGCAAAAGAAACAGAGAAACATTTCACAAAATTCAACTTCCATTAATAGTAAGAACTATCCACAATCCAGAAATAGAAAGGGATGCTTTTTAACCTGATAAAATATGCTTTAAAAAACAAACAAAAAAACCCAAAAAAAACCTAGAGCTAACATCATTCTTAATGGTAAAAGACTGAATGCTTTCACTACTATATCAGGAACGAGACAAAAATATCCTTTCTCAGCTCATCACTCCTGTTCATCATCATAGTGGAAATGCAGTAAGGCAAGACAAATTTAAAAAAACCCAAAAACCGAAGGTGCCTGGGTGGCTCAGAGGGTTGGGCCTCTGCCTTTGGCTCGGGTCGTGATCTTGAGGTCCTGGGATCGAGTCCCACGTTGGGCTCTCTGCTCGGTGGAGAGCCTGCTTCCCCCTCTTTCTCTGTCTGCCTCTCTGCCTATTTGTTATCTCTCTCTCTGTCAAATAAATAAATAAAATCTTAAAACAAAACAAAACAAAAACAAAACCTCACAGATTGGAAAGGAAGAAATAAAAATGTCGAATTCAGAGACAAACTGACTATGTAGAACATCGCAAGTCATATACAAAATGATCCCAAAGTCAGTACTGAGTTCAGTAATTGAGTTGAGCAATGTCACAGCATACAAGAGCAACAAAAAAGTCAACAATATTCCTATTTACCAGAAATGAATGATAAGAATCTGAAAAAAAAAATTAAGTACCATTTTCAACAGCTCCAAAGAGAAGGAAAAGGAGGAGTTGGTGAGGAGAGAGGGGAGGAGGAGGAAGAAAGGAACAAGAGAAGAGTAGGAGGAGAACCACCACCCACACCACCACTACCTCCAAATTAAGAAACAATGAAGACACATAAATAAATGTGAACATGTATCATGTAAAATAACTGGAAGACTCACTTTCTCCCTACATCTGTCTACAGATATTATGCGAATCCAATCAAAATCCCAGAAACATTTATCATAGACATCAATAAGCTGATTCTAAAATTTGTATGGAAGGGCAAAGGACCTAGAATTTCTAGGAATTTTGTATTTAAATATATAACCAAATTCCCATTGCACTGCATTATCCTATAAGAATAGGAACAAGACTGAACTTCTAAAAACAACAGAAGCAGTTTACATCTCAGAGCAGCAGTTCTCAAAATGTGGTCCATGCCCACATGGAGGTCCATCTTCAGGAGGTCACTGGAGTTGAAACTATTTTCATAGTAATACTAAAACATTATCTGCTTTATGCATTGTGCTGATATTTGCACTGCAGGTGTCTCTGCAGGAATCAGGCGGGGCACCAGACTCGACTAGTGATCATTGTATTTATGCTTCACTACCATGTGCTTATAGAAAGAGGAAGGTGAGTCTCCTTTAGAAGATCCACAAAGAAGTAGTAAGAACTATAAACCACAGGAACTCATGAGAACACGTCTTTTAATATCCTGCATAGCAAAACGGGAAGTACACTTTGGGGACTTCTGGGGCATACGGAATTTCCTCACAGCAAAGCACTAGTGCAACAGTTCATGTTGTGAGCTGATCTACCCATGCTTCACACTGAATGCTGTGTTCACTTGAATGAAAAACTGATGGCAACTGGGAAACTGTGGTTGTTCAGACTTGGATCTTTGGCAGACATTTTCTTGAAAATAAAGTTAGCCAGGGACTTCTAAGAAAACAACTGATGGTATTTATTACCAATGATCAAATTCAAGTTTTCAAGCTAAAGACCTGTCATTAGTCGTTCTCTATATTGCCATGGATACAGAGCGTATGTTGAAGAACTAAAGGGAGCATCAAGAATACAGTATCTTTACCTCCGAAAAGGTAAAAATCCGATATATAATTTTGGTATTGTTAGAGCTTGAAGACCGTAGAAAAGCCACTTGAAGAAACTTAATGCTCAGTGTCTTAAAGATCTTGAAGTTCACTTCCAGGGTCTGAGCATGCCTTAAAGAAGGTTTTAAGCAGAAAATGATCAAGGTAAGTTATTTTCTCTCAAGTCTGGCAAAAAAAAAACCATCAGCGAATGATGAATGTTGGTATTTTGGTTGGCTTTAATTTCAATTCTTTTTTACTGCTTTTTCTTGGCTGAGACAATGATTTTGTGCAAGTGGACCGTGGAGGTTTGCTGATAATGAAAGGTATCAAATGGCATATCCAGCGTATTTCCTGACGGAGGCACTTCCTTGGCCCTGGCCTCATGAGTAAGAGAGAGAATTGTGGAGAACCCTGGTCCTGGGTATCATCCAAATTCACAAAGTAGCAGCAAGCCTCACAGCCCTCCAACAGTGTGAGGAAATGGTACAAGATGTTATTTCTTAGATCAGACTGGAATATAGTGAATCTTTACTAAATGTTTACTTACTGCATCTTTGAGCCTCACATCAACCCTGAGAAGGTAGGGCAAATATCATATAAAATTCTCGAACAAACTGAGGGTTTTAAAGGGGAGAGAGACAGGGGGATGAGTGAGCCTGTTGGTGGGTATTAAGGAGGACACGTATTGCATGGAGCACTGGCTGTTGTACACAATGAATCTTGGAACACTGCGTCAAAAACTAATGATGTATTTTACGGTGACTAACATAACGCAATAAAAAATTTTTCTCAATTTTCAAGTAATGAAATACACTCAGAGGGGATGTGACTTGCCCAAGATATATCACTTGTAAGAACTGAGGGCAAAGGGAGATTGATCCCTGCCCCATGTTCTTTCCAATGAATCAACCTCTGGAGAAAGTACACCCAGGTTACAGAAGGAGCTGATGCTTCTACAACATCTACTAAATGGAAAAAATCCATCCCAAGTGTCTTCAGTGTCCGGTCCAAAAACAATTTAATGACACAACTTCATTTCTTCAGCATTATAGCAGAGGTTACTATTTCTGTCCCAATATCCACTCTCCCTGTCTTCAAGATATGTCTACAATTTTTATTCAGACATCTTTTTATTCAGATATTTATTCAGTTCTTATAGAAAATATATTTAGGGCACCTGGGTGGCTCAGTGGATTAAATCCTCTGCCTTCAGCTCAGGTCATGATCTCAGAGGCCTGGGATTGAGACCTGCATTGGGTTCTCTGCTCAGCAGGGAGCCTGCTTCCTCCTCTCTCTCTGCCTGTCTCTCTGTCTACTTGTGATCTCTCTCTCTGTCAAATAAATAAATAAATAAATAAATAAATAGATAAATAAATAAATAAATAAATAGATAAATAAACAAAATCTTAAAAAAAAGAAAGAGATAATGTGTTTATATCAGTCCCCTCGCACCAAGGTGAAGCTCTTTCATTAAGCTCTGATAATGATTAGTGTAAGTGATGTGTGTAATTTCCAGAAAGGCTAATTAAAGGGAGTTTCTTACTGAGGAAGACTGCCTTTTTGTCCCAAGGTGCAAGAGTGGTGATCAGTCCCCTGCAGTCCCTTTGAACTTGAGGTTGGAGATGATGTGCTAAAGGTGATGACTGTTGATCACCCCTGACTTTGAAGCCATAATACCACACTGAACTGGAATGACCTACGGCAGGATTTCTTTTGCATATGAGACAAATACATTTCTAGCTCATTTAAACTTCTGTTATTATTTCTTATGCAACCAAATGTAATCTTATCATATCAGATCATTTCCAAAGCTCAGAGGAAAAGTAGAAGTTGTACTTTTGTTCCTCCAAGCAAGAACCTGAGAAAATGTATGTTTTATGAAGTGTACTTATCTCAGCTTTACTGACATATAACTGACAAGTGGTAAGCTATTTAAGGTGTAGATCATGATGATTTTAGACATACATATAAAATTAATCATATAGATATACATACACATTCTGAAAGGATCCTCCCACCTAGTTAATTATTATCTCCATCACCTTATACGTGTCTCTTTCTTTTTTATTTATTTTGTTGGCAAGAACATTTAAAGTCTAGTCTTTAAAAAAAATATTTTATTTATTTGACAGAGAGAAACACAGCCAGAGAGGGAACACAAGGAGGGGGAGTGAGAGAAGGAGAAGCATCCCCTGATGTGGGATTCGATCCCGGGTCTCCGGGATCATGACCTGAGCTGAAGGCAGTTGCTCAACCAGCTGAGCCACCCAGGCGCCCCTAAAGTCTAGTCTTTTAACAAATTTCAATTATACAATATACTTTATCAAGTGTAGTCATCATATTACACATTAGATCCGCAGACTTTATTCTTCTTATGGCTCAAAGTTTGTAGCCTTTTACCCATCTCACCCCGTTTACTCAACCTCCAACCTTGGGCAACTACTTTGCTCTTCTTGTGTCTATAAGCTTGGTGTATATATATATATTTTAGATTCCACGTATAAGTGATACCACATGTGATTTGACTTTCTCTATCTGACTTGTTTCAGTTAGCATAATGTCTTTAAGGTGCATGCAAGTTGTCTCATATGGAAGGATTTCCTTTGTTCTCATTGGCTGAAAAATATTCAGTTGGGTCTGCATGTGCATGTGTGTGTGCGTGCGTGCGTGTGTGTGTGTGTGTGTGTATAAAACATCTTTAACCATACGTACGCTGATGGACTCTAATCTTGCTTCCATATCTTGGTTGTGAATAGCAGTGCAGTGAACATGGGAAAGCAGATACCTCTTCAATATCCTGTTTTCATTTCCTTTGGATATATATCCAGATATAAGATAAATAGATCATGTGGTAGCTCTGTTTTTAATGTTCTGAGAAACCTCCCTACTATTTTCCACAGTGGCTCACCAATTTACATGCCCACCAACAGTGCACAAGGATTCCCTTTTCTCTGCGCCTTTGCTAACACTTGTTATGGCTTATCTTTGATGACAGCCATTCTTTTTTCTTTTTTTTAAGATTTTATATATTTATTTGACATAGAGAGAGATCGCAAGTAGGCAGAGGCAGGCAGACAGAGAGAGGAGGAAGCAGGCTCCCTGCAGACAGAGAGCCTGATGTAGTCCTCGATCCCAGGACTCTGAGATCATGACCTGAGCTGAAGGCAGAGGCTTTAACCCACTGAGCCACCCAGGTGCCCCGATGACAGCCATTCTAACATATGTGAGATGATATCTCATTGTGGTTTTGATTTTCATTTCCCTGATGATTTGTGATGCTGCACACCTTTTCCTATGCTTGTTGGCTGTCTGTATGTCTTCTTTGGAAAAATGTCAACTCAGATCCTCTACCCTTACTTTAGTCAGATTATTTGGGTTTGTTTGGTTTTTGTCCTGTTTTGTTTTGTTTTGCTATTGAGTTCTATGAGTTCTTTATATAATTTGGATACTATTCCTTTATCAAATCTATGATTTATAAATATTTCATCCCACTCAAAAGCTTGACTTTTCATTTTGTTAGTAGTTTTATTTGTTGTGCAGAAATATTTTAGTTTAATGCCATCCTACTTGTTCATTTTGGCTTTTGCTGCTTTTGCTTTTGGTATCAAATCCAAAGAATCACTCACAAGATGAAGGTCAAGGAGCTTACTGCCTATGTTTTCTTCTAAGAGTTTTATAGTTTCAAGCCCTAGATTCAAGTTGTTAATCCACTTTGAGTTAGTTTTTAGGTACGGCATATGAGAGTGTTCCATTTCATTCTCTTGCATATGCAGCTTCTGGTTTTCCCAGCACCATTTATTAGACTATCCCCATTTTTATATTCTTGGCGCCTTTGTCTCAAATTGACCCTATAGGCCTATGCTTACTTCTGGGCTCTCTATTCTGTTGCATTGATCTATGTGTCTCTTTTAATACAAATACCACTGATTATCATAGCTTTGTAATATAGTTCAAAATCAGGAAGTGCAATGTTTTGTTCTTTCTCAAGACTGCTTTGGCCACTCCAGGTCTTTCTGGGCTCCATACAAATATTAGAATCATCTTTTCTATTTCTGGCAAAAATGTCATTGTAATTTTGATAGGGAATAGTTGTTTAAGTCCTCTCTCTGTTTTTTCTTGGTAAGTCTAGCTATAATTTTGTCTATTTTACTTACCATTTCAAAGACCAGCTCTTAGTTTCTTTGATCTTTTTTATTGCCTTTTCAGTCTGTATTTAATTTCTTTCTGCTCTGAGCTTTGTTATTTCACTTCTTTGTTAATTTCGAGCTTAATTTGTCCTTCTTTTCCTGGTTCCTTGTGGTGTAAACTTAAGTTCTATTTGATATCTTTCATTTTTCTTACTGTAGGCCCTTAGCACTATAAACTAATTCTTTTCTCCATTTGATCTCACCTGCTGTTAAACCCCTCAATTGAATTTTTCAGTGCAGTTATTGTATTTTTCAGCTCTGTGGTTTCTGTTTTTTTACTTTCTGGTATATTCTCTTTGTTGAAATTTCCACATTTCCACAATGTTTATGTGTTGTTCTCCTGACCTTGGTGAACATCTTTATGATCATTATTTTGAACTTTTATCAAATATGTTAGTTATTGCTGATTCATTGAGATCTGTTTCTGAAGTTCTATCTTGTTCTTTTTTTAAGATTTATTTATTTTAGTGAGAGAGCAAGAGCACAAGCATGAGTGGCAGAGAGAAAAGGAGAGAGAATATCAAGCAGACTCTGTACCAAGCACAGACCCCAATGTAGGGCTCAGTCCCACAATGCTAAGATCATGACCTGAGCCAAAACCAAGAGTTGGACACCCAACCAACTGTGCCACCCAGGTGACCCTCTATCTCGTTCATTTTTTAGAAATATATTCATCTGCTTCTACATTTTCCTTGCCTCTCTGTGTGGATATCTATGCACTAGATAAAACACATGATTGGTGGTCTCATATAAGGGATGAGCCTTACTCACCAACCTGGCCCAAGCTCTTGGTTGAATCTTAAACCTTTGTGATAGTCTAAGATGCCTCATTTGTTCTTGGTCATTCCCAACTCTTAAGGGTGTGCCAAGACCTGTCAGTGTCCCACAGAGGAGGATCACAGTCAGAACTGAGATGCAAAATGACTAAAAGCCAGACCCTCAGGCAGAAGCTGGGAGAGCTTGGGTTCTTCTGGGGAGAAACTGGAAATGGGCATTTTTGCCTGCTTCCTCCAAACTGGACCCAGGTGTATAGCCACAGTGGGGGATTCTCCTATACCTGCTTAGAACTGATTTTGAGCTTGCTGAAGTCCTATGGGACTTGTGAACATAAGTGTCATTTGCTCTCAGAGCCAGGTGATCCATGGACCTACCCCTTTAGTGGCAGCTACTGTGCATACAAGCCCATTCCAGAGAGACACTGGCCATTTGCAGTGGGCTAGAGGAAGAAGGCTGAGGTCATGTCTGCTGGCTTTTCCTTCCTCTGGGGAATATTACAGTCAGCCCCTAGATGTGTGCTAAGTCAGAAGTTTGACATAGGTAGTATAGTACCTTTCAAGAAAAGATCAGGACAGTGGTGTTTTTTGCTTGCTCCCTCTATGTTGAGTCCTGGAGCACAGCCATAGCAAGATCTCATGAACTAGGTAAAAACTCGTTTGGTTTATTTGTTATAGTTTTGTGGGTCCTATGAATGCAAGCTCTGTTGGCTTTCAGAGCTAGGTGTTTTGGGAACCCATCCCTTAGGTGGGAGTCGTAAAGTTAGGATGCTAGATGTGCAGTCTAAATCTTTGCTTCTAAGAGAGAAATTGGTAGTGGGAGTTTCCCCCTGATTGTATGGCACTCTGCCTAGGATGGGATTTATGATGAAGGTGTGTCTCAATTTTCCTACCTTTTTCTATGTGGATATTTTCTCATTTGCCTGATGTGTAGAAGTCAATGGGTAGTTTCTGAATTTCTTCCACAGGAAATTGCTCTGTGTATAGCTGTAGATTCAGTGTGTCCATGGAAGCTGGGGAGTTAACGAGACTCTAATGTCACCATCTTGGACTGAAACCACAAGATGTTATTTAAATCAATATCTTGATATTTTGAATTGCAAATATTTCAACATGTCATCATCACTAAGTCTGTGTGAAGTATGCTATTTCAGAACTCATTAGAGTAAGATTTATGAGATAATTTGGGGTCATATTTGTCTGTTTCAAAGTTCTAATCAGCTGCGTTTTAGAAAAGATTCTTTAGCAGAACAGTAAGAATTTTGAAGCAGTTTCTTCATTTGTAAAAGTTATGAATATAGAATTTGAAAACAATTAGGTGTCTTAGAAATCATTCAATTTATCTTTATTTTACAGATTAAAAAACTGAAGAATAATTATTATTAGGAACTTTCTACTGCTTTCTCCAAGCTTTACTTTGCCCTCCTCCCAACCAACAAATTCACATAGAAGGAAAAGTTGCTAATTTAACTGATCAAGACTCCAAGTCATTGATATGGTCCCTTCGCTAGTGACTGGTGTCACTGGCATTAATGGCCACTGTGAGCTCTGACCCAGTGGGGCAGGTTAAGAAGCTATATCTTCCATTTCTCTCCTTTGAACTTCTTTCTCCAGTGAGGCTGTGTGTTCATAAACTTGGAACCTGCTCTTAAGTTTTGGTTGATATGATCTGTAGACATACCTGGCTCTTGGTTGTGTGATGACTCTCTCTTCCATGGGAGCCTGATGCCAAAATTTCCATCCAGGCTGAGGCCCACATAGGCCACAGCTTAAACTTTATCCTCCAACCCAACTTTTACCAGTCAGCACAAAAAATCTGGGCACTGGCTTAGCATCTTGACTCTCATTTGGCTGCTAGTCTTAGGCTGTAATTCCTAAGGCAAAGAGTTGTAGCTGTAGTGGATCAGATGGGGTAGGGAGAGGGTCACGGAGTAACAATTACTAGCTGGCCAAGGTCCGGGCCTTTCAGAGTCTCTAGCCTCAGTATCATGAATATTTTCAACACTCTAGTGTCACCTCTAGAATTATGGTCAACTCATCTGACTTCATGATACTGATCATTTGAGCAGGTCAGTCTAAACCATTAAGACTGAAATAGAGTCATCTTTTTAAACATTGCGTATTTTCTTCCTTGTGCTCTATCTCTTTCACCAAATAATGCAGAGGTGAATTAGACAACTTAGCTAGACTCAGTGACTCCCTGAAAAATTCACTTCTTTTCCTCCTTACCTCACACATGTTAGCATTTCCTTCTCCTGCTCTGTGTTCTCCATGTTCATGCTCTAAGCCTTCCACGGCACTCTGGCTACAGTCCTCAGAGCTAATTTCACTGCTGGACCTCAACAGATACTCGTGAAGCTTCACAACCCATTGTCCCCCCCTCGCCACCTTCCTGGTCCCTTCTAGGAATCAAGCACCTGAGCCTTGACTGCCATGTTGCTGCCATCCCCATCACAATGACTCAGAACGCAGTGAAGCTGTTACAGAGATGGACAGGGATCAAATGGCCATCCAGGACATCATTCCTCTTGGCCTTCTGCACGCAGGAGACATTTCTAAAGGATCTACATCAGGGTCCAACAAACTTTCATTTATAAAGAACCAGACAATAAATATTTCAGGCTCTGCATGCCATTCAGTCTCACACATGTTCAACCCTGGCATTTTAGCAAGGGAGCAGCTGTAGACAATATGTAAATGGTTGAATGTGGCTGTGTTCCAATAAAGCTTTGTTTATGGACACTGAAATTTGACTTTCATATAATTTACACAAATGTCAAAAAATGTTCTTCTTTTGTTTGTTTGGGTTTCTTTTTCATTTAAGACCATTAAAAAATATCAAGGTCTTTCTTACCTTGCCTGCTGTACATAAACAGAGCCAGATACGGCCCATGGCCAACCTGATATACATGATATCCTCTAGTAGTCTCCTTGAATGCATTTTTCCTTCTTGCTTATAAGCATACTTTTACAGTGTCACCCATATTGTTGCTGTCTTTATACACGGCTGTGTTATCAAATCATTAAATAGCCTTATAATCCAGTTCAAATCAATTCCAAGAGAAAAGGGAGTATAAATAAAATAATATATAGACTGATTTTGTAAAAAAAAAAAAAGACTTATTAAATGTAAAGTTTCCATCATATAAATTTTGTGCACAAATATTTATCTTGAGGATTTCCATCAACAGAGCTGAGACACACATTGGTCCTAACACACTACTGGCTTGCTCCATATTAATGCTAGTCCAGTGTTATTCTTCTAGTTTCCTTTTAAAATGCTATTTGATTTTTGACATGTCAAAATGTTGATGGGCTTCAGTATATATCTCCCTTTTCACCTTCTTCCTAGTAATAAAAAAATGCTAAAGCAACATTCAGAGCTCTTCGGGAAAAAAAAAATGCCCTTGAAAACAGATCCATATTGTAGATCACTGGCATTTGCTAGGAATATTTCTCAAGGCCTTCAAATATCCCAAGTACATAAATACCACTAGAGCATATATCTTTCCATAAAATTTAATAATAAATAGCTTAAAAATCTGACTGCTTTCAGTCCTTTATAAATAATAAATATAGGACCAAAGTCATTTATAAGACTATTTACTCGTTTCATGTGGGCTACTGTGAACATAAAAAGAGAAGAAAAAAATAAAAAATGAATGCTGACTTTCTAGATGGTTCTACTTGCCAGCTAAGTGATTCAATTCTATAGATCAACCTAGTAGAAAACATTACTCAAGTTAATGTTCTAACAAAATTATGAGTTAGGTCATTTCATGAACCTTTGAGGACCATGGTAAACTTGCTGATGTTCAGTGTGAATGCTAAGGTCCTGCTTTATTGGAGTAACCAAGAAAGAAGCAGCTCCTATAATTGGTTAAGTTATACAGCTACAGATATGATGTCAAATCAAGATAAAGTGATTGTTAGAGTCATAAAAAGATGAAATGGGCTGCCTAGGGGAGCATGTGGGCTCCTCCTCAAGGTACTGACCACCTGCTGGAAGGATGAAGAAAGGATCCAGGAACCAGAGGGATTGGGTTAGACCAAGAGCTTCTCAAATATTCTTAGGACAGCAGAAGCCTTCACCTAAAACCTTCTCAGTGAAATCCTGGGGATAGACCAGGGTTTATAAAACAACAGACTAGGTGACCTATAAAAGCCTTTCCAAATCTAAGATTTTATAACTGATATTATTTGGCTGTAAAAAGAAGAATTATAATAAAAGAATTCAAACAGTCCTGGAGAAGCTTGGGCTTCTAATTTTCCCACTTGTTTCCAGAGTTTTATGTAGGATATAGGTATTAAAAATTATTAAAGCATAGGGCGCCTGGGTGGCTCAGTTGGTTGAGCAACTGCCTTCAGCTCAGGTCATGATCCCGGAGACCAGGGATCGAGTCCCACATCGGGCTCCCTGCTCGGCAGGAAGTCTGCTTCTCCCTCTCTCACTCCCCCTGCTTGTGTTCCCTCTCTCACTGTGTTTCTCTCTGTCAAATAAATAAAATCTTTAAAAAAAATATTAAAGCATGAACAGTCCTTGGCAAAACTATGAAATAGGCCATGTCTGTAAAGCTCAGAAGTCATTTCCTGGGGATATTGTCTTTTATTTATAAGAAAAATGTGTCTTAAAGCCAGCATCCCTTCCAGTATCTGTAAGATTTGGGGAAGGTAGAAGACTAAGTGGGTGATGTCAGTTACCTATATGCCTGTATAACACAGGACATCAAGGAGAAGAGTAAACAACCCCAAGAATTTTATATCCTCTTCTAGGGAAAGGGATAGTGCATTTTCAGTTTAATGTAGAATAGTTGTATCATGTTAGGAGGAAGTACGGAAGTATGTTATTGTCTTTATTTGGAGACTAAGTACCATGTAAAGAAATGTGTGTGGGTGCCAAGTTGACGAGGGGTGTGCTAGTGATGGTTAATTTTATGACAACTTAGCTAAGCCATGCTACTCGATGGTTGGCCAGACACAAATCTAGATGTTTCTATGAAGGTATGCTTAAAATGAGATTAACATTTAAACCAGACTTTGAGTAAGGCAGATTATTCTCCATTGTGTGGGTGGGTCTCATTCAACTAGCTGAAGGTCTTTAAGGGAAATGGTCCCTTAAAGAGGGACCTGAAGAAAAGGGAATTCTGCCTCCAGATGGTCCTTGGACTTGAGGTACAATATTCACTCTTTCCTGGTTCTCCAGCCTGCTGACATGCACTGCAGATTTCATACTCATCAGCTCCCCCCTCCCGCCACAGCCATAGAAGTCCATTCCTACCTCTCCATACATGTCCACATCATATTGGGTCTGTTTCTCTGGGGGACCCTGACTGGTATACCACCCTCCCAACTCTTTCTCCCTGCTTCATGCCAGCCCCACAGAATGCATCCTGCATGTGCAGTCTCTTCTGAACCACATGGACATACCAGACCCCACCACAGACTGCTGCCCCCATCACTACCTGTCATCCATTTAAATCTATGCGTGTGTGTATGTGTGTGTGCATGCACGTGCGCGTGTGCACCATTTGCTCTACAGAAGACTTGAGTTATTGGGCTAGGGCAGGAAGGTGAACAAAATGGCACAGCCTGGGAAATACATAAATAATAAAAACAGTCAACGAAAAACTTGCGATTAGACATGCCTTTTCATCAAAGTCCTTCAGCCACAATAGTGACTGGGGGTTATGTTTTCTGCCCCTGTTGTGTTGTTTGACTACTCTTTTTACCCCAATATACACATCTCAATAAATTATAAAAAGTGGAAAGGGCATAGGGCAGATTTTCTGACTGCTGTACAATAACACTAAAATTCAATAATAGAAAATTTCGGGAGGGAGGAACCCCTCTGTACTTGCAAGTTTTAAAACGCTGCCTAAATAATTAAGGAATAAAAGTATAAATTATGGACTTTCAGAAAAATCCTATGAAAAGCAGCCAAAGAAGTATTCAGAGAAATAATTTTGACCATAAAATAATTTTTTCATGAAATGAATATTTTAAGAAATGTGATAAAAATGAATAAATTGGTATTTAACTAAAGAAACTGGAAAGTGAACAACAAAATAACGTGTAAGAAAGTAGGAGGGGGATCAATAAAGATAGTAGAAGAGATAAATGAGAGCATTTAATTAAAAAACACATTACAAAAGCAAGAGCAGGTTTTTTTGCAGTCCAATAAATTAAAAAGCTTATGACAGATCTGTCTAGAAAGAAAGGAAAGAAACCAATAAGTGGGATTAAGAATAGGTAAAATGGCTGAATCACAAGAAGAAAACATTTTTTTAAGTATGAGAAAATATTAGATACAAATTTACAACAATATGTATTTTGACAATCTATGTGGAATGAAAAATTTTCTATGAAAGTATAATTAGTCAGAACTCAAGAGGCAAGAAAACCTAAAAATACCATTATTCATAGAATAAATTGTAAATTAACCAATGATAATCATATACCTCATCCAAGAAAATTCTATCCATCTAGAAAAAAAATTTTCCTATTAGTTAAACTTTTTCAGAATATACCCCAAAAAAGGATAGAAAACTTCAAACAACTCCCCCAAAATACAATGGATTCAACCCCAGAAATGCAAATACATAAGCACAATATAGATTATTTTTAAAATTGGGAAACTGGGGAAACCTGGGTGGATCAGTTGGTTAAGCATCTGCCTTCAGCTCAGGTCATGATCTCAAGGTCCTGGGATCAATCCCTAAATTGGGCTCCCTGCCCAGGAAGGAATCATCTTCTCCCTCTCCCTCTGCCCCATGCTCCTGTTCGCATGCTCTCTCTCTCTCTCTCTCTCTCTTTCTCTCTCACTTTTTCTCACTATCTCAAATAAATACAATCTTTAAAAAAATAAAGTTGGAATTCCAATCCAGCATATATTATGCTAATTAGTATTTTTCCTGTGTAACACATCTCTTTCTCACCATGAACCACTAACCTTTTGGTAATAGTGCCACTGTCTCTGAGGACTTAGTCTGTCCCCATTCAAGAAGAGCACACACAGTGCTCAACAATGGAGTGGAAATGTGCCCTAAGCCTGGACAATCAGATTCTCTCTGTTTAAAATCTGCTCCTTGAAAAGAGTCAGAAAGCCACAAAAGCAATCAAGGTCAATTATACAATGGTGCCATAGTAGCTAAATGGTCCCGTGGTTCCCACTACTCTGCTCCTTGGAGCAGCCCCGATTCCTGTCTTTCTTGAGCTGTAATCATCCAGCTTTTACTTTGCTTCTGCAAAATACTTCCACTATAGTTCCAAGGCAGTTTTTTTCTTTTTTTTTTTTTTAACATTTACTTATTTATTTGACAGAGAGAAACACAGTGAGAGAAGGAACACAAGCAGGGGGAGTGAGAGAGGGAGAAGCAGGCTTCCCACAGAGCAGGGAGCCCGATATGGGACTCGATCCCAGGTCTCTGGGATCATGACCTGAGCTGAAGGCAGTCGCTTAACCAACTGAGCCACCCAGGTGCCCCACACTTTTTCTTTATTGTTATTCAAGGACTATTTTTCAATGCTTGCCAGAGAAATGCAACCAGAACGGTTAGAATATCTAGAAATACAGTATAATTACATAAAGCTACCAATAGAAGTACCCTTCCAAAAGCACTTACTAAAACAACAATGCTTATACAAAAATACAAAAACACTAATTCAAAGGGATATATGCACCCCTATGTTTACTGAAGCATTATTTACAATAGCCAAGATACGGAAGCCACCCAAGTGTCCATCAATAGATGAATGGATAAAGATGAATATAAATATATATATATTCCACTATATATATATACAGTGGTAAACTATTGTTCAGACATAAAAAGAATAAAATCTTCCCATTTGCAACAGCATAGATGAAGCTAAAGAGTACAATACTAGGGGTGCCTGGGTGGCTCAGTTGCTTAAGCGAATGCAGTGGGCTCAGGTCATGATCTCAGAGTCCCGGGACTGAGCCCTGCATCAGGCTCCCTGCTCAGCGGGAAGCCTGCTTCTCCCTCTCTCACTCCCCCTGTTTGTGTTTCCTCTCTAGCTGTGTTTCTCTCTGTCAAATAAATAAATAAAATCTTAAAAAAAAAAAAAAGAGTACAATGCTAAAGCAAAGTAAGTTACTCAGAGAAAGACAAATACCACATGATTTCACTCATATGTGGAATTTAAGAGGACAAAGGGGCAGAGAGAGAGAGAGAGAGAAAGCAAGAAATAGACTCTTAACTATAGAGAACACAGTGATGGTCACCAGAGGGGAGGTGGGTGGGGGATGGGTGAAATAGGTGATGGGGATTAAAGAGTACACTTACCATGATAAAAAAAATGTAACTTAATTTAATTTTTAAGAAAAGAAGTTAAAATTTCAACCCAAGTTCCCATTGATAGATGAACTGATCAGGAAGATATCCCTCTCTCTCTCCCTCTCTCCCTCTCTCTCTCTACACACACACACACACACACACACACACACACACACACAATGTAGTATTAATTAGCCATAAAAAAGAATGAAATCTTGCCATTTGCAACAACATAAACAACATGAATGGATCTAGAGAGTATAATGTTAAGTGAAATAAGTCAGTCAGAGAAAGATGAATACTCCATGATTTTACTCATGTGGAATTTAAGAAACAAAATAAATGATTAAAGAAAAAAAAAAGACAAACAAAAAATAGACTCTTAATTATAGGGAACAAACGGATGGTCACCAGTGAGGAGGTGGGTGGGGGATGGGTGAAACAGGTGAAGGTGATCAAGAGTACAGCTGCCATGATGAGCACGGAGTAATGTATGCAAATGTTGAATCATTATATTGCACACCTGAAACTAATATCATGCTCTAGGTTAATTATACTGAAATTTAAAAAAATATACTGCTTATTCCTAATTTTAAAAATTATTAGTAAACAAAAAATAGGAAGGAATTTTCTCAACTTAAGCTTACCTGCCAGAGAACATCACTACATGATGGTGAAATAGTAAAGTAACATCATGAAAGTCAGGATAATGCAAGTCTTCTATTAATCCTATTACTCCACTTTATCCTAGGGCCCCTGCTTTGTGCATTAAGAAAAATACAGACAAGATCATTTGCAATTATTATGATAACCTTGTAAATAGGGCAATATTTGAAAATCATTTTGGCCATGACATTTGCCCTAATTGATGAAGGGCAGGTAGGGATGGAGATTATAATTTCATTTTACAAAATGAAAGAATCCCGTAATATTTGGCTTCTAACATGCAAGTAGGATTAGTGTTTGGGGAGGTGGGGGCAGAAAAGATACAATGTCATCCTATGACTCCAAAGCCATGACAGAAAAAAAAAAAAAGTAAAAGGAGCAGAGGGCAAATTTCAAAGAAATCTTTTGGGCAGAAAAGATACCATGGACAAGGAAAGAGAGATAAGAAAGGCAGATGAGTCGAAGCTGAGGGCAGAGGGATTCTCTTGTCTCCTGTTCCCCATCTGGGACTCAGGGAGTCCACCTCATAAGATGTTCCCATACAATGAAGGGATTCAAACACACCAAAGGGAGTGATCAATGCAGTAGCAAGCTTTGAGGAGCAGCTTTCACAGGCCACCCTCAGTGTCTAGCTCTCTGGGGAGCCTGGGGGCTTATGCCCTGACAGCAGAGCCTGGACAGGACGCTCAAGCCAGGGGGCAGGGAGAGGGAGAGCCAGAGACTCAGGGCTGCCGCCAGCATGAACTGGGGGAAGTGCATATAATAGTGCGGGGGCCCGGGGAGGAGGGCCGGTGAGAGTATGATCATTGCATCTAGGAGCATCAGTGAAGTAAAACAGAGTGAACTACAAATCCCAGCCACAAACTACAGTACTGAGCCCAGTAGAACCGATGGAGAAGTTGCCATGGAGAAGGCAGATCAATGATATTACACGCAGTGGAATCCTCCTTCCCAGCACACCCTGAAGACAAAACAGCTTCCTCATATATCCAGACCCTATCTCGGAGGAAACTAAGGGCAGAGGGGCAGATTGCCAAACAATCATGCTTTTGCTGTTTTTCCTGGACAGACTGAGAATACTGCATAGAGTGCACTTAAATTATTAGATTGGACTAATTAAAATTAAAACTTTTAGTTAAACGTTCTTGCTGCTAATGAGCAAGTAGGAAGACCAAGTCAACTATGGGCGAAAGAAAGAAACTACATTTTTCTCTTAAATGTAACTTGCAGGATGGTGTGAATTGTGTAACTCCATGCCAGTCCACCAAGAAACTATAAGATAACCAACTGGAAAATTATTAAAACAAAGAACAGGGTCAAATAAAGTGGTCAGAGAGGAATCCATCAAAATCCTAGAGGACAGCATAGGCAGTAATCTCTTTGACATTGGACACAACAACTTCTTTCAAGGTACATCTCTAAAGGCAAGGGAAACAAAATCAAAAATGAACTTTCAGGACTTCATCAAGATGAGAAGTTTCTGCACAGCAATGAAACAGCAAAACTAGGAGGCAACCCATAGAATGGGAGAAGATATTTGCAAATGACATTTTGGATAAAAGGCTGATATCCAAAATCAATAAAGAACTTATCAAACTCAACACCCAAAAAGCCAATAATCCAGTCAAGAAGTGGGCAGAAGATATAAATAGACACTTCTCCAAAGAAGACATACAAACGACTAACAGACACATAAAAAACTGTTCAACATTACTAGCCATCAGGGAAATACAAATCAAAACCACAGTGAGATACCACCTTACGCCAGCTAGAATGGCCAAAATTAACAAGACAGGAAATAAGTGTTGGTGAGGTTGTGGAGAAGGGGGGATGCTCTTGCACTGTTGGTGGGAATGCAAATTGGTGCAGCCACTCTGGAAAACAGTATGGAGATTTCTCAAGATGTCAAAAATAGAGCTATCTATGACCCAGTGATGGCACTACTCGATATTTATCCTAAAGATACAGAATCAGTAAAAAGAAGGGGCATGTATGCCCCAATATTCATAGCAGCAATGTCCACAATAGCCAAACTGTGGAAGGAGCTGAGATGTCCTTCAACAGATGAATGGATAAAGAAGATATGGTCCATATATACAGTGAAATATTACTCAGCCATCAGGAAGATGAATACCCACCATTTGCAACAACATGGATGGGACTGGAGGGGATTACTGCTAAATGAAATAAGCCAAGCAGAGAAAGACAATTACCATATAGTTTCACTGATATGTGAAACATAAGGAATAGAGGAGAGGACCACAAGGGTAGGGAGGGAAAACTGAATGGGAAGAAATCAGAGAGGGAGACAAGCCACCAGAGACTCTGGACTCTGGGGAATAAAGAGTTACAGAGGGGGTTAGGGGTATGGGGTGGCTGGGGCATGAGTATTAAGGAGAGCATATGTTAGGATGACCACTGGGTGTTATAGGAAACTAATGAATCATTGAACACTACAACAAAAACTTATGGTGTGCTATATATGTTGGCTAACTGAATATAATGAAAAATTAAAAAATGGAAATAAAAAGTAAGGTGGTCACATATAGGATCTACATATAAAAATCAAAAGGTGTGCTATCTGCTAAAAATAACCAGTTACAAGTATAATTTTTTTTAAGATTTTATTTATTTATTTGACAGAGAGGTTATAAGTAGGCAGAGAGGCAGGCAGAGAGAGAGGAGGAAGCAGGCTCCCCGCTGGGCAGAGAGCCCGATGTGGGCCTCGATCCCAGGACCC
The DNA here is from genome assembly GCA_004023965.1 of Spilogale gracilis. Taxonomy (NCBI): domain Eukaryota; kingdom Metazoa; phylum Chordata; class Mammalia; order Carnivora; family Mephitidae; genus Spilogale; species Spilogale gracilis. Next base: position 1,328 of record PITA01027821.1, on the reverse strand, counting down.
TGAGATCACAACCTGAGCTGAAGGCAGAGGCTTTAACCCACTGAGCCACCCAGGCGCCCTACAAGTATAATTTTTAAAAAGATCTCATTCATAATACAGCAAAAACTCTCCTTAGGAGATGAAGCAGAGAAGCATAAAAAAAAACTATCAAAATTTTACTTTAAAGCATGAACTAAATGAAGAGGCAGAGCATAATCTTACATATAAAGAGTCAATTTTTAATGTCAAGCAAATTTCCACAGCGATCTGATCTTTTTCTTGAAACTGACAACACCTAGGTTGCTGGGATAAAGAGAATTCATTATAATCAGGGAAGCTCAGTATCTAGTGAGATCTCTGGCAAATAGCATGTACTAAATAAACAGATACAGCAGCTCTAAGTGTTACTAATACTGCTATTCTCATGGCCTCTGCTCTTATTTGGACAACATTGTTACAATCTTGCAATAGAGAAGGACTTACTAAGTCCTTACTAAGTCAAGATTTGTAGATTTAATTACAAAAAATTAAAACTTTCTATGCAGCAGAGAGCACCATAAACAAGATTAATACTCAAACAGAAAAGCACTCATAACACATATGAAACATAAAGGTTATTATCTTTAATATGTATCTTAAAAGTCTTGCAAATTAATAGGAAAAAAGAAAAACTTAAAAAAAGAAATGAGTTAACTGGAAATTCACAATAGAACAATAAAAAAAAACAAAAAAAAAAGTTTAGCCTCACAAGGACTTTGAATACAAATAAAAATGATAATCGTTTTTCACATCAGTTTCGCAAACGTGATAAAAATGTTGAATTGGAGACATATCAATTTGCTTTTTTTTAAATCAGTTTCAGAGGTAGGATTTTGTGATTCTTCAGTTGCACATAACAGCCAGTGCTCATCACATCATGTGCCCTCCCTAATGCCCACCCCCCAGCCATCCCTTCCTCCTTCCCCCCTCCCCTCCAGCAACCCTCAGTGCATTCCCTTGAGTGTAGCATCTCATGGTTTATCTCTCTCAATTTTCACCTTATTTTATTTTTCCTTCCCTTCTCCTATGTTCACTGTCTTATTTCTTAAATTCCACATTTATAAGTGAAATCATATGGCATTTGTCTTTCTCTGACTTATTCCAATTAGCATAATACCCTCTAGCTCCAACCACATTGTTGCCAATGGCAAGATTTCATTCTTTCTGATGATGACTGAGTAATATTTCATTGTCTATATATACCACATCTTCTTTATCTATTCATCTGCCAATGGACATCTGGAATTTCCCCATATTTGGGCTATTGTGGACACTTCTGCTGTAGATATTAGGGTGCAGGTGCCCTTTTC
>PITA01027820.1:0-20347 GCA_004023965.1 Spilogale gracilis | reverse complement strand
CAGTTGAAGTTACATAGGTAGTAGGTGTTATTAGATTAAATTAGATTCATATGAACAAAGTAGAATAGATTTTACTCAAATAGCCACGATCAGGAGATGGAACCCAAATAGTTCATATATAAATATTGATTCTCAATTTCTTTCTTTTTTTTTTTTTTTTAAAGATTTTATTTATTTATTTGACAGAGAGAAACACAGCGAGAGAGGGAACACAAGCAGGGGGCGTGAGAGAGGGAGAAGCAGGCTTCCCCCCCAGTAGGGAGCCCGATGTGGGACTCGATCCCGGGTCTCTGGGATCATGACCTGAGCCTAAGGCAGTCACTCAACCAACTGAGCCACCCAGGTGCCCCGATTCTCAATTTCTTTTTAACAGCCAGTCTTCTAAAGAGCATGACCCATGTCTATTAATTCTTACATGGATATAGTATCTTGTTTAAGCGTCTGTGTCTGCTCTGTACCAGTCACTGTGCTAGACAGTGGTGCCACAAGTGAAGTCAAGATAGCCTCAGTTTCTACCTTTTGAATTTTGCCTTCTGTTAGGGTCTTCCTGCTCCCCAAGTGTGGTTCACAGACTTGCATTACCTGGGATGAGTTATTGAAATGCAAAATCTGTGGCCCAGTCAAGACCCACTAAATCCAAATCTGCATTTTAATGAAAGTTCTGAGTGATTCAAATTCAGAGAAATGTTTGATAATCACTGTTTAGTGAATACCAGTGAGCTAAAACAATATTACACTGCTATAAATACACTCCTAGGTGTACGGAGGTACTGTGGACACACAGGGAAAGACCAGCCAACTCAGATTGGGGTGGCAGGGAAAAGTAGTCATTGATCCTTTACTCTGTGAAACCTCCTTAAAGTGAAAAGACTCTGACTCTTCGCAATACACAAGAGCATGAAAGTTCTGAGCTCCCAGTTCCCCATTCCAATGTGGCTCTCTTCTACGTCTTCGGCAAATTATTAGACATAGGCTGGAATGTTGCAACTTTTAAACATTTTCTACATTCCACATTAATCCCATTTTTTGGTTTAAAATCTATTTTACCTTATTGTTGTATCATTCTGTAACTTTCTTAATTTTATGCATCCTACTAGAAATTACATTTTTTGTGGGTCATCTTCCAGTTGTCTTAAGGAAGTTTTTGTAGCTACTAACATCCTTCAAAATGTAGAGATTAGTAAGTGTTTTCCAGGAGGTCAACTTTCAAACTTCCCCTATGCCCATTTTACTTTATCTCCATCCACATTAAGGTCTAGAATCCATTATAAGTCACCTCTGACAATAATCAGTTTTATGTTTGCTTTTCTCTAAATCCTTTGAAATCTTTCACTAAATGATCTCATTGAAAATGGTTTGATGCCATAGTGCTCTGATAAAAATCACTGGTACCTGGTAATAGTGATAATAATAGTTAGTATTACTTATATTTATAGAGAATGGTTAATATGCCAGACCATGCATTTTCCCATCCCATCTCATAACCTCATCAGGTATTTACAATTACTTGTCCGATTTGAGCACTAAAATCAATGCTCAGAGAGAGGTTAAACACATTGCTTAACACTGTGTAACTGGCAAAGCCAGAAATCACTTCCAAATATATTGAATCTCATCACCTAACCTTGATCCCCAACTATCCTGAGGAGGACATAGGCAAATAAGTAGTGGTAAATGTGTTACCACATATCTTCTATTGGGAGGAAATCACTCAAGAAATCACATCTTTCACATACCTATGCAAATCTCTCTGTTTTTTGAAAGATTAGATCTTGGGTATTCTAATAAGATTTTGTATTTCTGAAAGGTGGGAACGTGTTTAGGGAAGAAACCATTCTTACTGGTCAGGTCACTGACCTTAGTTAAGAGAGGCCTCCTTGCTTCTGTGTTTTAGTTTCTTGTTCTCCCCGCAAACCTGAGCGTTGTTCTACTACGGTAACATCTATCTTGGCTCTTGTGGTCCAAACTGCCTTTATTTATTTTGAAAATAAACCACCTTAACTATCCCACTTGTCTGAATTTACAGCTATGAAAACACTGTGTGTTTTCCTACCTTTCCTCAAGCACTTCTAATAGTGAATCCTGCATCGATTGCAAATAGTAAATGGCACGATATGCCTCAGCCAAGCATAGTTTGTTGATTTAGGTGGCTGTTGATTTTTCAAATATTTTTCAATCTCTAAATTCTATTTAAGCAATAAGGTTTGATAAAATGGTAGTGAGCATGACTCTCAGGAAACAAAGATTTATGGAACAAAAAAAATAGGAGTAAGAAGTCAGGGAAGGTTTACCTCTCAAGGGGTGAACAATAACTTTGCTATATAGGATATGGAGTTTCATATTATAATTTTAGAACAGAATCCATACAAACCAAAGTGGTCAGTAAGAAAAGAGATTTGGCTGGGTTCCATTGAGGTGACCCTGACATCCTGGTGGGACCAAACTAAAGATCTATTTTTAACCTGAATGCTCCATTGAATGTGCCACAATCTTTCAAAAATACAAAGTAATGGAACTATTCTATAGGATAGATTTTCTACACATACTGAAAATAATGTCTGTTTTATTTCTGACATCCACTAATGTCTTCATAACACTAATAACAGAATGGGAGAGAGGGAGACCCATTTTTGTTCTGTTTCTCAAATCTTCTCCAGTTGAATATGAAGATATCTTACATGTGCCTGAGAACAAGTGCCTGATGTCTACAGTCTGGAAAGAAATAAGAGGATGGAAATGGGATTATAAAAGGAAGCCAATATTGAACTATTTTGAAAAATCCTTTTTTCCAAAAGTTTTTATTTAAACTATCTGTTCTTGAAAATGCGTGAAAAGCCTTCTTTTTAAAACCTATTTATTTTATTGGAATTAATGTGTGGGCATTTCACAAATCTAGAGGTTTGTAGGGTTAGGCTCAGGAGGTCTGCCAGTATGGTCTTAGCTCCAAAAGAACCATAGCAAAAGAACGTAGAACTTCACATGTAGTTTTCAAATTTAGCTTTCAAAATAAAGGTGTAAATAGATACACAACTCATGAGTCAGCTAATTATCTCTTCCTAAGGATTCAGCTTGAATTCCTTACTGTCAATATCAAAATCAAGAATAAATTATAAAAAAACTTTTAAAAAATATTAAAATAATTAAGAACAATGTATTTGTCATGTGGTATGATCATTTTTAGAAAGATACTTAGTAAATATTTAGTAATTATTTTGCAATATTTTGACATACCAGGTATTGGATGCAAGAAGCTTTCTTTCAAGGATAGCTTCAAAGTCATATACAGTTGTTTACTTTTGATAGGAGACTGGAAGAAGGATGAAAGAGTCTAACGTTTAGCCATTGTGAAGAAGTTGGTAAAATTGTGGCCTCATTTTTTCTGACTTGTCTTATTTTGGGTCTTCTACATCCCAACCACTCAAAAGGTGTCTCTGTCTTTTCTGGGACTCAGTAGCTGAACTGCTTGGAGAAAGGAAGGAGGAAAGAGGGAGAAAAAGGGGAGGACTTCTTTTTGATTTGAATCTCTTCAGAACTTACTTTGTGTTTAGAAACAGTAATTTGAAGCATCATTAGAACTAGTTTGGTCGGTGTTCTTTGTTCTGGCCTGAAGTAGTTATGCACTTAGCAAATATAATATCTATTTTTGCCAAAGCACTCCTGTGGATGTAGTAGCAATTATGGGGACAAGGAGAAATAGAAACACAGTTCTTTTTTTTTTTTTTAAATTTAAATTCAATTAACCAACATATAGTTCATCATTAGTGAAACACAGATCTTATCCTATAGGAACTTTACAGAAGAATAGGGAAATAAAGGCAGAAGCAAGTACATCATAATCCATAACAATAAGTAGAAAATGCCATAAAAATACCTAAAATGTGCTTTGAGTGTTCAGTGACCAAGATAAATGGATTAAGAATTTATAGATTACATCATAGGGTTGAAATTAATGAAATCACTAAAAAGAATACAGTAGACAGTGAATGTGTGTCTACAGCAGAAGTATTTCCATGATAAACTGTCAAATGAGGTTTCAAAAATAAGAATTTATTGGGATGCCTGGGTTGCTCAGTTGGTTAGGCATCTGGCCTTTGACTCAGGTCATGATCCCAGGGTCTTAGAATCAAGTCCCATGTCAGGCTCCTTGCTCAATGGGGAACCTGCTTCTCTCTCTACCTGCTTGTGCTTGTTCTCTCTTTCTCTCTCTTTCTCTCTAACAAATAAATAAAATCTTAAAAAATTTGTAATTCAATTTATTTTAAAAAAATACATGCATTTCTCTTTGTCTACACTATATATCCAGTGTGAATTTAGCTATAAAAAATGGTCTAGGACTAGAAGAATATTCTCCAAAAGTTTAATGGTAGGTCTGTCTACATAGTGGGGCATGAACAAGATGGCCTTAACAGATGGCCAACCTGACTAAAGGTTAGCCTGGTGCTTCCTGACAATAGGCCCCAGAATTTCCTTTTCTTAGAGCATTTCCTTTAGAACATTTGCAATTATAAATTCTTTTTCTGCCTCTTTAGGAATATAAATCCCCTCCTAGCTTCTTTCAAGTTTCATGACCTAGGAATATCTTTCTCAAGGATCTGGGAACCATCCCTTTGAAATGTGGTAATCAAGGAAAATAGAGACCCTATGTATGAGTCTCTGCGGGAGTTTAGGAGCATAATGTCCAGTCAGCAAACACAGATGGCCTAATCACATTGACCAACCTCAGTTATTGTATAGTCTTGACTTCTACTTCATGGCCTGTATAGTCTTTCTTGCTTTATTTAATTCTGTATTCAAGTTTTTTTCTTTAACAGTCTTCAGATATATATTTTTATTGCTGTAATTTTTAAAATGTTTATAAGTATCATGAAGTCTCATTTGGAGCAACCAAAAAAAACCTCAAAACAGGAAGAAAAACAAAACAAAAAAAAAACCCTCTCATGATTAGTGATATTGCTGTTGAAATTCACCAGAAAACATTTATTTGCCTTTTAAGTGTAACATAAAATTTTTCTGTTTAGATTCTTCGACTCCTGTAGCATTTATGCACCTAGAAAATACATGTTTTCTCTTACAGAGTCTGCTAGTATTCACTCCACAAATTCCTCCTAGTACTTGCTCTTCCTTTCAGCATTCCCTTTTTCTGTCTTTGTTTTGTTGGGAAATTGAAATTGTCCCTAGAGGAATGCTATAAACCACAATGCTTTACCCACTTGATCTTTAACAACAACAACAAAAATCTAATTTTGTGATACATATCCTCAAAACTAGGATGAATGCTGGGGAATTTTATACATTATTTTACTAGAATTGTAACCTTTAAATCTAACCCCCAAATCTCAATTGCTTAATACAGATTCAGTTTACTAAACAATGAAATCTGTATATGTCTCATCGGTCATAAAAACGTCTTCCAATTATCACTTTTATTCCGTAGTCCGTGTCTCTCACTTTATGGTTGATAATACTGCAAATCAAATATCAATCAGAATAATAATCTGCCGCCGGTTGGAATCATAGTTGGTGCTACATATTGTCCAAGATTGTTCAAATTAATCACCTAATAATGACATTGCTGATTCTATCATGCTAAACAAAATTCCCTCATTTGTGCAACACAATTACTACTAATAACCTCTGAAACCTTTTCATGCTTAAGAAGACTGTTTTAGAGATCATCTAGAGACTTTTCAGAGAATAAACCAGGGAAGACAAAATCTACCAGATGGAGATTACTCTTTAGTAATTAACTAGACATTGCTCCTTTGGGTCCATAACATTTTCTAACATCATGAGGCATTTCCTTTAGCATAATGATGTGTCTATATTAATATATTAGATTGGAGCAGCTAGGAGATAGTGTTAAATATTTAACATTTCATACATGAATTATATTACTAATAACCCTTTTTTAGTTTTTAAAAAAACGTATGCTAAAGTGACAGTCAATAAACAAATTTAGAGGCATTAATATTAAAGGAGAACCAATGAATTAAGACTTGTGACAAAATGGGTATTTGTTCATTTCTCAAGAGAGACATACCTTCATGATTATTAATAGAGTAGTTAGAAATTTACTTTGAAATGGAAAAGCTGGAAGTACCTTCAGTAGAGTTAAAACAATGAGTCACACTTTCAAAGCATTGGAATTCACACCTTAGGGAACTGTTCTCTTCCCATGTGGGTAACAGGCTGCTCAGGGCTGTGAAGTTAGATGACAAATGAGCCATGACATATTCTATGACACAGACATTGTACATCTTGTTTCAGGAAACATTTAAGGGGGGTGGGGATCTGTTAGAGGTGGTGAGAGTTTCGTTAGGTTAAAGAAGGCATCCCTCCATTTGTCATTGTTAAAATTTGTGGTGAAAAGCATAAAAATACATTTAGGTTCAAGCTGAATGATTTCTGACATGCTGACAGACAGCTGCGTTTTGTTGGTTTAGAAATGCAGATTTAGGGCACTACAGTGTGGTGTCATTATATCAGACCTTATAAGGCATTTTGTCTAAGTGACAGCTGGTTGCTTCAAGGTCATTTTACTAAAATCCCAAGGTCAGAGCCTTAGTATCACATGAAGCTTTGCAGTGTTAGTTAACCCTGTAATACTAGCAAGGAATTTGCATATAGCCTAATCATAATTACTTGGGCTGTTGTATAGGAATTTCTAATTTAATTGTCAAAATATTCCACCAGGAGATAATTGACTCAAGCAAACCTGCCACAAGGAAAACCACATTAGAGATGATGGGGAAAGTGTTTGAAACATACTTGTTTCACCAAAGGTATTTACCGAACACAAGACTCTAATGATTTAATTGAATTGCTACATTCACTTCTTTACAGCAACCACAGAGAGAGTTACGATATCTTCCCTAGAGACTAGAAACTGAGCCTTAGCAATTTGTGTTTTGTCCTAGGACCTAGCAAGTAGGAGGGTGGCCCTTGGGCCAGAGGCATGAGCATCACCCGATAGCATTGTTAGAAATGAAGGCTCTTAGGAACTTCCCGAAGTCTACTGATTGAGAAATCAATTCAAACAAGATTCCTAAGTGATTGGTATGCGCTTAAGTTGGACAGTCACTCCTGGGACATATAGCTAGTAACGGACAGAGTCTGCTTTCAGGGCCAGTTTGGTTTAGCAACTGTAGGAATCCCATTCTTTTTTCCTAAATATTGCCATTTGTTACATGTTTTGTTGTTATTCTTATTTTTCATTTTGTTTTTATGAAACTTCTTCAGTGAGGCATAAACTGGCATTGAAGTCTGTTATGCAGGGTCAAGACTAGCTCAATTTTAGATCTTTTCAGATTCTTTTTCTTTCTCCACTACCAAATTTTGATGCTATAGGTATCTGCAATTGGTGAAAACAGAGTTAGACGTAGGAACTAGAGGTTTAAAATATAAGTGTACCAAGTAATTTGCATGCTACTTGCAAAGATTGTATGTGCAGATTTGAGTCTATGTGGGGCAGGGCCAATATTGTAAACACAAGGAAATGAAATGCTAGTTTTAATATTTTAATGTATACCATTGAATGGGAAGTAGGAGATATTTGGAAGTTGAAACCATTGAAAAATTTCTCTCATTTCCACAAATCTTACTTTTGGCTTCATGTTTTCTTTTTCTTTTTTTTTTTTTTTTAAAGATTTTATTTATTTGACAGAGAGAAACACAGCGAGAGAGGGAACACAAGCAGGGGGAGTGAGAGAGGGAGCAGCAGGCTTCCCCGCCGAGCAGGGAACCTGATGTGGGACTTGATCCCAGGTCTCCAGGATCATCATGACCTGAGCTGAAGGCAGTTGCTCAACCAACTGAGCCACCCAGGCGCCTGGCTTCATGTTTTCTTACCAGTTATGGTATCTTTGTTTCTTTTTTTTCTTCTTTCCTCTTCCCTTTCTCTCCCCGATTCTGATATATTTGTTTATAAATTTGAGCAACATTCTCCACTCGTATTTACGTATAGGTCCTAAGAGCTTAGCTCTCCATATTAGGGGCTGTTAAGAGTCAGGCTTGTGAGGGCGCCTGGGTGGCTCAGTTGGTTAGGCGACTGCTTTCGGCTCAGGTCACGATCCCGGAGACCGGAGATTGGGCCCCACATCAGGCTCCCTGCTCCATGGGAAGCCTGCTTCTCCCTCTCTCACTCCCCCTGCTTGTGTTCCCTCTCTAGCTGTGTTTCTCTCTGTCAAATAAATAAATAAAATCTTAAAAAAAAAAAAAGAGTCAGGCTTGTGGATGCTCTGTATTTTTAAATTGTGATGTTCCCATAAAGCAAAAAACATGCATAAATCAGTGAAATACTTTACACAGTACCATGTTTAGAAAATCTTATTCATTATGAATAAATGTGAGTTAAAAAAAATATCTGGATAGCCGTTATCCCCAACATTCTAATTATTTGAATGTACATTTTTGGCATAAAAATCTATTTTTCTTAAATGCAGTAAATATATCTAGCTTGTCATTTTGTGCTACAACTGAAACATGATTAAGTACTGCATCTGTATTATTTTTTAAAAAACATGGCTCAGCTATTGCTTAAAGAAGAGTTCACACTTTTATGATATTGTCATGGACTGAATGTTTGTCTCCCCCTCCCCCAATTCAAAGTTGAAACCCTAACTACCAAGGCGCTAGTAATAGGAGGGTAGACCTTTGGGAGGTTATTTGGTCTCAAGGATAGGGCCCTAATGAGTGCAGTTGTGCTATTTAAAAGAATGGCAAGAGGATGGTCATCTTTGAACGAGGAGCATCCTTTTAACCGACAGTGAATTGGCCAGCACCTATGCTCTTAGATATCCCAGAATCCAAACTATAAGAAATACCTTTCTGTTACATATAATCCACCTAGTCTTTGTATTTTTGTTATAGCTGCCCAAACAGACTAAGACAGAAGTCAATTATCTTTTTCTATTATCTCAATGACTCTAAGGAGTGATTATTTTTATAAAACATATTGAATTCCCAGCTTAAGTAGATTCAAAAGAACAAAACAATGAGCCATCACAAATTTAAGCCCAAAGTACATCTGATATCTTTTTCACTTTTCTTATCTGTAAAAGCTTCCTGCTTTTGATCTGTCTCTAAAGAGACTGCCCATTGTCTCAGGCCTGCCTTAAACCCAACTTCTTTTGCTGGTCTTTCTCACGACAGCTCTGCATCAGACAAGTGCTTAACTGACCTTTTCCTTTCCTCTTGCTGCTTCTAACACTGATTTTCTTTTTATACTTTATTGTATTTTATTTATGTTTAAGAAAGGACATTAAATCCTAAAATAGCTGAAACCTCATACTTCTTTTGGTCACTCGCAGTACTGTGTATAGGGCTAGAAACTCAGAACACACAGGTACTTACTGAAAAACATTTCTCCAAGCTATAAGAGGTACGTACACAGAGAAAGTAAGTTCTTTCATCATGCAGTTATTCAGAAAACAGTGACGTCATTCTTGCTGTCCTTTGTGACTAGAACATCCATTAAAAATAGCTATTAGTGGCTTGAGGTATTGGAAAAATGTCCTGTTCAAGTAGTACAGAGAAAAGGAATAGAATTATGGCTTTGCCTCTCACCAACTCCATGACTTGAACAAGTTTCTTAACATTTCCAAACTTCAAATGCATTGTATACAATGGTGCTATGGTACTACCATTATGCGGGCTTTTCTGATATTGATTACTTAGTGTAATACCTTGTGAAATGTGGGCAGTCAGTGAGTATTTTTGTCAAACTGTGAATTCATTGTCTGTGTTCAAGTCCAGTGAGTGAATACTATAAAATATGTCTTTGTGATAAGTAAAACATTCCAAGTGAGCTAGGAAAAATCTAGTAGGCGCTATTTATTGTTAGTACAAGTCAAACAGTGTTAGATAATTTAAATAATAAAGCTTCTTATAACTTAAAAATGAGTCTTGATGGCAATATTATAAAGTACTAATAGTTAATTTTATAGATGAAGAATTGAGAGTTTACGTAACTTGCTCAAGGCTATACACCTAATGGATTAATCAAGCAAGACTTCGTGTTTGAACATGAAAGCAATTTTCCGTTTCCTACTGGCCCTTTAAACTGTCTCAGCAGACATAATTCTTCCATTGCTCAGGGAGAAAAATTTGGACAGAAATGAGATTTTTTGGGGTCATTGGTGGTTAGTAGATAGTCCAGGTCAGTTTGTTTCACAAACCATTAAATTTATTAATTAAAAATGTCCATTTCCATATAATCGTCAGAGCTTCCAACTTGATCAAAGGCAGAGGTTCTTTTCTACTTTCTCTGGCTACAGCCAGTTACCTCAAGGAAGGGGCTGTGATCAGCTTCATCTCCATGTTTACTTCCTTTCCTACTCTACAGATACAACTTTGAACCCCTTTAAGATAGTAAGAAACGAAACATGAGAGACTGTGGACACAGAAACAAACTGAGGGACTTGGTGGGGGATGGTGGTGGGTTCTGAGGGCACCTTTTGCATGGAGCACTGGATGTGGGGCATGGGCATTGAATCTTGGAACACTGAAAAAAATAAAATAAATTTAAAGTAAAAAAAAGGTTAGTAAGAAACAAGTTGAGGGAAGAAAGTTAGAAGGTATAGGAGAATTATTTTTTGAGTGGTACTGTTGCAAATTGGATTTCTGCTTTCTGATCTGAGCAATGTTTTAAAGTTCCTTTTTTGAAACTTTAGAGCCTTTTGGAGGTCTCCTCCACTACTCCCACATGCTATTGTCGATGTTTTGTTACCTCCAGTTTCCTGAATCTTGGCACGTACACCTTATTTTGGAGGTCACATACTCTTCTCAGACCCTAGGAATATAGTCACTTTACTCATTATTAGCTGTGCCAACTCTGTGTTGTGTAGGCTTATCATAGCACGTTATTTTCCTCCTTTGTATTGCCACCAAAGCTGCTAGGTAGCTCATACTTGTGCTGCAGACTCCTAGGCAGGAGGAAGCACTAACTTAATGTGTCTTATAAGTACTTGGGATATATATCAGACTCTTTGAATGGTCCTGTTAAAGACTCTCTCATTACACTTAGGTGAAAGACAGGGGTGGGGGGCATGTTGGGGGGTGGGTGGCTGATGGGGAGGGGGACGTTGGCAGCATATCAGCATCTTTCTCCAAGATTATCTTCATAAAATTCCATTATACCACCCTCTCTACCACATCCAGTCTACAACATCACAACAGTGTTATAAAATTAATGGCTATACATGTTAATAGCTGCCAAGCTATTTTAGGTTAAACCTTTCCATAGTTTATATATACTTGATCACTTCCTTTGAAAAGGCCAATGTAAGGCATGGAGTTTAAAACTGACCCTACATGTGTCTAAGGTCATGCACTTTCCATGTTATAGAGGAAATTAGGTCAAAGGATAGTTGGAGTTAATTACTCAGTTTAGGCTCAAAGTGATTTCTGAAATATATGTATCATTTTACCAGTTAGAGAAGGCAGTAATGATTCCTTTTGGTATCTCCTTTGGTCAGATCCAGTTATACTTTCTTATTTACAGCACCATTATATAACTGGAAACAATATTCTTTTCTTTATTTATAAGATTGTCACTTTTATTTTTTTTTCATATTTTTGATAAACAATATTCTTGAAAGAGATCAGTGACATGAATTGCAGAAATGGAATCTCCCAAAGCACAAGATATCAGAAGTGTGAGAACATCAAAAAACAGAAGCCACAAGACTTGTAAATTAGGTAATAATACTGGAAAATTGGCTGCATTCTTGAGAAAGTTGTGTACAGATTAATCCACAGGCAGAGAGACTATGGAGATGGAAAAGAAGTAAAAGAAAATATACAATGGTACATTTAGGATAGATTTTAAAACTATACAAAAAAAATTTCTTTCATTCTTATATAATCTAATATGGCAGTTGCCAGAGGCATTAAGAATAAGAAAAAATAATGATACAGGGCTCCTGTGTAGTTCAATTGGTTAAATGTCCTACTGTTGATTTCATCTCAGGTTGTGATCTCAGGATTGTGTGACTGAGACCTTTATCGGCTCTGTGCTGGGCATGGAGCCTGTTTAAGATTCCTCCTTCCACTCTTAAAAAAGGAAAAAGAACAAACAGTGATACAAAAATTTCACTAGGACTTCTGAAACTAGCCCGTTTGCAAAGATAGCAGGTAAAAGAATGGATAAAGGAAGTAAAGTGTTGGCAGAAAGAGGCAGAAAAAGACCGACATGTTTGTACACTTGTGGACAATCATGAAGGAATATGGCACCATTTAAACTTTAGAACTTCTTAGAGTTGATTCACACTTATATACTTATTTTTATATTTAAAAAAAATTTTTAATTTTTGATTTTTTATGCTTTATTTTATTTTTTAGTGTTCCAAGATTCATTGTTTATGCACCACGCCCAGTGATCCATGTAATATACCCTCCTTATTAAAAATAAATTTAGTTGACATAAGTGTATTATAGTTTCAGAGGTAGAATTAAGTGATTCATCAGTTGCATATTAACACCCAGTGCTCATTATATCAAGTGCCCTCCTTAATGCCCATCACCCAGTTATCCTACTTTCCCACCTTCCTCCCTTCCAGAAACCCTACTTGTTTCCTACAGTAGAGTCTCTTACGGTTTACCTCTCTATTTTTATCTTATTTTATTTTTCCTCCCCTTCCCTTATGTTCATCTGTTTTGTTTCTTAAATTCCACATATGACTAAATCATATGGTATTTGTTTCTCCGACTGACTTATTTAACTTAGCATAATGGCCTCTAATTCTATCCATGTTGTTGCAAATGGCACGATACCATTCTTTTTGACAGCTGAGTAATATTCCTATGTCTGTGTCTGTGTGTGCATGCACATGTGCACCCCACATCTTTGCTCATTTGTTGATGGACTTCTGGGCTCTTTACATAATTTGGTTTTTGTAGACATTGCTGCTATAAATATTGGGGTGCACGTGCCCCTTTGAATCATTATTTTTATATTCTTTGGATAAATACCTAGTAGTGCAATTGCAGGGTCATAAAGTAGTTCTTTTTAACTTTTTGAGAAACCCCCATGCTATTTTCCTGAGTTGGCTGCAAGAGTTGGCTCACATTTAGTCGAGGACACCGCTTTAAGGTTTTCCTTTGGTGTGCTTAAATCATTCAGTGTCTGGAACTAAGCAAATGAAGAAAGCTCCATTTACATTTCTATTACAATTTTGGAATCACAGTAGTAAGCATTTCTTCAAGAGATATTTTTCTTATTCTCTTCCCCTCATCATCTTCCTTATGCTGATTAAGACAGATTTATATATATAAAACCTACCCATGGTTTTCATATCTGGGATCCCATTTCAAAAATATTTATATAGAGCAGCTCCATATTTTTGCAGTTCGCTTATTTACTTAAAAATTGTACTTATTTTTAAAATAAGTTTTATTTCAGTGTAGTTGACAAACAATGTTACATTAGAGACAGCTGTGGAACATAGTGATTCAGCAACTTTATACATTATGCTACATTATGCTGTTCTCACCGCAAGTGTAGCTACATCTGTCACCACACAGTGCTGTTACAATACCATAGACTATATTCCTTTTGCTGTGCCTTTTATTCCTGTTAATTACTTATTTCAAAGCTGGAAGTCTAAATCTTCCACTCCTCTTCACCCATTTTGTCCAGAGTCCTACCCCTTTCCCTCTGGCAGCCATGAGTTCATTCTTTTTATTGATAGGTCTAATTATATTTTCTGATTTTTTTTATTCATTTTTTTAAGATTCCCTGTATTAGTGAGATAATATGGTATTTGTCGTTCTCAGATGATTTATTTCACTTAGCATGATATCCATGTTGTCATAAATGGCATGATCTCATTCTTTTTTTATTATTTAGTATCCCATTATATATATGATAATATACATTTATACTATATATTATATGTAATCTCTGTCTCTATAGATACACTCAAATACACACACACACACACACACACACACACACACACACACACACACCACACATCATATGTTCCTTATCCATTCATCTATCAACGGATAACTAGATTGTTTCCATATTTCGGCTATTATAAATAATGTTGCAGGAAACATAGGACGCATATATCTTTTACAATTAGTGTCTTCATTTTGGGGGGTAAATACCTAGTATCAGAATTACTAGATTATATGGTATTTCTGTTTTGAGGAGCTGCCATATTGTTTTCTACGGTGGCTGTACCAATTTGCATTCCCACCAAGCATCAAGATTCCTTTTTCTCTATGTTCTCACCAACACTTGTTATTTTTGTCTTTTTTATTTTAGCCATTCTGACAGGAGTGAGGTGATATATCATTCTTTCAATTCTTTTTTTTTTTTTTAATATTTTATTTATTTGACAGAGAGAAACACAGCCAGAGAGGGAACACAAGCAGGGGGAGTGAGAGAGGGAGAAGCAGGCCTCCCGCCAAACACGGAGCCTGATGTGGGGCTCGATCCCGGATCTCCGGGATCATGACCTGAGCCGAAGGCAGTCGCTTAACCAACTGAGCCACCCAGGCACCCCTCAATTCTTATTTTTAGTGAGAAATGATTTGACATATAACATTGTATTAGTTCCAGGTATAAAACATAATGATTTGTTATTTGTATGTATTGTGAAATGATCACCACAGTAAAACTATTTGGCATCTTTTATAATACATTGTTACAAAATGTTTTTTTTTATGATGAGAACTTATAAGATCTGTTCTCTCAGCAACTTTCAAATATACAGCACAATACTCTTAACTCTAGTTACCATGCTGTACATTATATCCTTGTGACTTATTTATTTTATAACTGGAAATTTGTACTTTTTGACCTTCTTCATCCATTTCAACCACTTTCTACCCATTCCCTCTGGCAAGTACCTGTCTATTTTCCATGTCCGTGAGCTTATTATTTTTTCTTTTTTAAATTCCACATATAAGTCAGATCATCTGGTATTTGTTTTTCTCTGACTTATTTCACAAAACATTAATGCTCTTAAGGCCAGGGCGTGTTGTCACAAATGTCAAGATTTCATTCTTTTTTATGGGTGAATAATGTTACATTATATATATATATTTTTTTTTCTTTATCTCTTTTCCTTACTAATCCATCAGTGGATACTAAAGTTGCTTCCATGTCTTGACTATTATAAATAATGCTGCAGTGAACATGTGAGTGTGTACATCTTTTCAAATAAGTGTTTTTGTTATCTTAGGAAAAATACCCATAAGTAGAATCCCTGGATCATACTGTAATTCTAATTTTAATATTTTGCTGAACTTCCATAGTGCTCTTTATATGTGGTGGTTGAATGTAGTGGCTGAGTCAGTTTATAGTCCCTCCAACAGTGTACAAGATTTATGGTACTGGGAAAGGAGACAAACCATAAGAGACTGTTAATCTCCAGAAAGGAACTGAGAATTGCTGGAGGGGAGGGGAGTGGGAAGTATAGGGTGGCTGGGTGATGGACACTAGGGAGGGTATGTGCTATCGTGAGTGCTGGGAATTGTGTAAGACTGATGATTCAGGGACCTGTGCCCCTGAAAAAAATAATACATTAGATGTTAATAAAGAAAAAGAAAATAGAAAAAAAGATTTTGTTTTTCTTTACATCTTTGCCAACACTTTTTACGTCTTGTCTTCTTGATAATAGTCATTTTAACAGGTGTATAGTGATATCTCATTGTGGCTTTGATATGCATTTCCCTGATGATTATAGATTGAACACTTTTTCAAGTTCCTGTTGACCATCTGTATGTCTTCTGCAGAAAAATGCCTATTCAGGTATTCTGCTCATTTTTTAATCAGAGGGTTTTCTGCTAGTGATTTGTATGAGTTCTTTATGAATGTAATTTAATTTAATTTTTGAACATGGGAAATTTTTATGCAAATTACTCATTCCAGCAACTTCTAATCTGGTATACTCAATATTGTAGGAATAATGTCTATGTCTTATTTTAAATCATATCATCTTATACTTTTCTAGAAGTGCATAAAGATTAGTATGGTATAATACTATATGGATTTCACTGATTATTTTCTTTTTTCAAGTTTTTATTTATATTCTTATTGGGGCGCCTGGGTGGCTCAGTTGTTAAGCTTCTGCCTTTGGCTCAGGTAATGATCCTGGAGTCCCAGGATCGAGCCCTGCATCAGGCTCCCTGCTCAGCGGTAAGCCTGTTTCTCCCTCACTCCCCCTCCTTGTATTCCCTCTCTAGTTATGTCTCTCTCTGTCAAATAAATAAAATCTTTAAAAAAATAAATTCTTATTAACATATAATATAATAAGCAAGGGAAACAAAAGCAAAACAAGCTATTGGTACTTCATAAATATAAAAAGCTTCTGCATCGCAAAGGAAACAATCAATAAAATTAGAAGGCAAGCTATGGAATGAAAGAAAATATTTGCAAATGATATATCTGGTAAAGTGTTAGTACCCAAAATCTATAAAGAACTTATAGATTGAACACTCCTTCTCCCCTCAAAAAAAATAATAATCCCAGTTAAGAAATAGGTAGAAACATGAACAGACATTTCTCCAAAGAAGACATCCAGGTGGCTAACAGATGCGTGAAAAGATGCCCACCATCACTCATCCTCAGAGAAATACAAATCAAAACCACAGTAAGATAATACCACCTAACACCTGTCAGAATGGCTAAAATTAACAACACAAGAAACAAGTGTTGGTGAGGATTCGAAGAAAGGGGAACACTTGTATACACTGGAATGCAAACTGGTGCAGCCACTCTAGAAAACAGTATGGAAGTTCCTCAAAAAGTAAAAAACAGACCTACCCTGCAATCCAGCAATTACACTGCTAGGTATTTACACAAAGGAAACAAAAGTCCTGATTTGAAGTTATATCTGCACCCTGATGTTTACAGCAGTATTATCACCAATAGCCAAATTATGGAAAGAGCCCAAATGTCCAACAACTGATGAATGGATAAACAAGATATGGTATAAATACAATGAAATATTACCCAGGCATCAAAAAGAATGAAATTCTGCCATTTTCAATGATGTGCATGGAACTAGAGGGTATTATGCTATGCAAATAAGTCAGTCAAAGAGAGAAAAATACCATATGATTTCACTTAGATATGGAATTTAAGAAAAAAGAGATGAACATATAAATTCTTTGCGTATTTTAAATTTTAGCCCCTTATCAGATATATAGTTTATAATTCTCCCATTTTATATGCTGCCTTTTCATTCTGTTGATGGTTTCTTTAGTTGTTTTTGTTGTTGATTATGCTTTCCTTTGCTGTACAGGTTTGTTTTACTTTGAAATAGCCTCACTTGTTTAGTTTTGCTTTTGTTGTCTTCATATTAGGTGTCAATTCCAAAATATCTTTGCAAAGATCAATGTCAAGAACCTTATCACCTCTGTTTTCTTCTAGGAGATTCTTGGTTTCAGTTTGAAGTGGTCTCACTTGTTTAGTTTTGTTTTTATTGTCTTCATGTTAGGTGTCAATTCCAAAATATCTTTGCAGAGATCAATGTCAAGAACCTTATCACCTCTGTTTTCTTATAGGAGATTTTTGGTTTCAGTTTGAAGTGGCCTTACTTGTTTAGTTTTGTTTTTGTTGTCTTGACATTAGTTGTTAATTCCAAAATACCTTTGCAAAGATCAATGTCAAGGACCTTGCCACCTCTGTTTTCTTCTAGGAGATTTTTGGTTTCAAATCTTATGTTAAAATCTTTAAAACCATTTTGAGTTCATTTTGCTTATGGTGTAACATACTGGTTCAGTTTCATTCTTTTGCATGTAGGGGCCCAGTTTTCCCAGTACCACTTATTGAAGAAACTGTCATTTCCTCATTTTATGTTCTTGCCTTACTTATTGTAGGTTAATTGATTAAATAAGCATGGGTTTGTTTCTAGGACCTCTCTTCTGTTCCGTTGATCTATGTGTGTTGGTACCTTATTGTAATGATTACCATAGCTCTGTAGTATGGTTGGAAACTGGAACTTTGTTCTTTCTCAAGATTGCTTTGGATATTTGGGGTCTCCTTTGGTTCCATACAGATTCTAGTTCTGTGAAAAATGACCCTAGTTTTTTGAGAGGGATTGTATGGAATAACTATCTTACTTGGAGTAGTATAAACATTTTAACAATATTCTTCCAATCCCTGGGCACTGACTATCTTTCCATTCATTTGTGTCTTTCTTACTTCTTTCATCAGTGACTTATGTTTTTCAGTGTACAGCTTTTTCACCATTTCAGTTAAACTTATTCCTAGGTATTTTGTTCTTTTTGATGCATTTGTCAATTGGATCATTTTCTTAATTTCTTTCTTTCATAGTTTACTATTATTATTTGGGAACACCGATTTTTGAACATTGATCTTTTATCCTAAAACTTTACTGAATTTATTCATTAGTTCTAATAGCTTTTTGGTGGAGTCTTCAGTGTTTTCTGTATAATATCATATCATCTGAAAATAGTGATGGTTTTACTGTTTCCTTTTCGATTTAGATGCTTTTTTATTACTTCTTCTTGCCTAATTTTTCTGGCTAGAATTCCAACAGTTGTTGAGTAAACATGGTGAATGGGTACCCTCCTGTTGTTGCTGATCTTGAAAGATGAACTTCAGCTTTTAACTACTAAGTATGGTGTTAGCTGAGGGCTTGTATAGGCCTTTATTTTGTTGAAAAATTTTATCATAAATGCACTTAAATTTTGTCAAATGCTTTTCTGCACCTAACGTGATGATCATATGATTTTTATCCTTTATTTCGTTGATGTCATGTGTTGCACATCTGTTAATTTGTGAATGTTAAACTATCCTATCCTTGCATACATGGAATAAACCCCACTTGATGAAGGTCCTTTTAATGTACTATTGAATTCAGTTTGCTAATATTTTATTGAGGATCGTTAAATCTGTCTTCTTCAGGGATGTTGGCTTGACATTTTCTCATGTCATCTTTGTCCAGTATTGGTATTAGTGTAATCATAAAATGAGTTTGGAAGTATCTCTCTGCTTCTATGTTTTGGAAGAGTTTGAGAAGTATTAATATTAATTCTTCTTTGAATGTTTGGGAGACCAGCAGTAAAGCCATGGAGTCCTTCACTTTTAGGTACAGATTTTTATTGTCAATCAATACTCAATAAAATGGTTTTACAAAATGAGCAAAAGTTCTGAATGGATACTTCATCAAATAAATAAGTGGCAAATAAGAATATGAAAAATGCTTAATATGGTATGTCATTAGGAAATTGAAAATTAAAATAGTGTGATACTACTACACACCTTTTAGAATAGCTAAAATCCAAAACACTGACAACTTCATATGCTAGAGAAGTTGTGTAGCAACAGAAACTTTCATCCATTGCTGGTGGACTTGCAAAATGCTATACCTACTTTGAAAGATAGTTTGGCATTTTTTTTACAAAGCTAAGTATGCTTACCATGTACTCCAATAATTGTGTTCTTAGATATTTTTCCAAATGAGTGGAAACTTTATGTCTATAAAAATATCTTCCCACAACCTATTTATAGCAGATATATTCATTATTGCTCGATTCTGTAAACAACTAAGATGTTCTTTAAAAGTTCAATGAATAGGGCGCCTGGGTGGCTCAGAGGGTTAAGCCTCTGCCTTCAGCTCAGATCATGATCTCAGGGTCCTGGGATTGAGTCCCACATCCCCACATCAGGCTCTCTGCTCAGCAGGGAGCCTTATCCCCCCTCTTTAAAAAAAAAAAAAGTTAAATGGATAAAACGAACTCTGGTGAATCCATAGAATGAAACATTATTCAGGAATAAAAGGAAATGAGCTATCAATCTACCAAAAGAACATAGAGAACCCTCAATGCATTTGACTAAATGAAAGAAGCTAGTCAGAAAAAAAAAAAAACATACTGTATGAATTCAACTATATAGCATTCTGGAAAAACAAAACTGCAGAGACATAAACATCAGTGGTTCACAGTGTACTGGAAAAGGAGGATGGGAATTAATAGGTGAAGTGAAGGGTATTTCTGGGGCAGGGAAACTATTCTCTATGACACTATAATGGTGGCTACAGGTGAAGGGTATTTCTAGGACAGGGAAACTATTCTCTATGACACTATAATGGTGGCTACAAGTGAAAGGTATTTCTAGGACAGGGAAACTATTCTCTATGACACTATAATGGTGGCTACATGATATTAGGCATTTGTCAAAACCCGTGGTACTGTACAATAGCGAAAACCCTAATGTGAACTATAGACTTTAGTTAATAATATATAAATATCAGTTCTTCAATTATAACAAATATAACACATTCATGCAAAGTACTAATAATATTTTATTCAATAAAGTTTATGAAAATCCATCATCTCACATAAGAAATATTAGTGGAGGATACCT
>PITA01027819.1:0-20345 GCA_004023965.1 Spilogale gracilis | reverse complement strand
TAAAAAAAAAAAAAAAAAAAAAAAAGAGTTCTTTGGGGACCCATGGATGTGTGGGCAGATAGCCAGGACAGAATTTAGGCCATATGGGTCCATGGCCATAATAATATCCATCAAAATACTGTCAAAGTCCTCATTCTATTTATTATATGACAGGCACTATGCTAGGTGCTGGTGATGCTGGCAATCAAGAGGAGAGCCATGATTACTAGTGACATGAAGCTTAATGAACAGAATTCTTAAGGTATTATCTATTTAATTCACTGTAACATTAATCATGAGTAAAAAAAAAAAACTCACCTCTATCCTCCATAAATTTGTATAACTGCTGAAGAAAGTTCTCCCTTTCTTCTGGAAATGGTTCTATTTCTTCCTAAGTTTAGTCACAGAAGAGAATATTATTTTCCTCAAGGAAGCATTTTAATTATACAAGATTTCCTATCAATAGCAGAGACTAGTATTTACTAAATTATTTCAAAGGCTTTTTTTTACTAAGTAACAATTATTTCTTAACACTAAGCTGTTCAAAACCAGGCAAGTCTAGACATTTTATGCTTTCCAGAGGAATATGTCCTAAAAGGTATCTCAACAGTGACAATTCCAAATCTAAATTCTCATATAAGAAATGAGATTTAGCAAAATGGCTCGTGAGCTTTTTACCATATCACATATCTATTCTTTAAATCAGGGCCACAGGCTCAAGACCTACTCTCACTTATATTAAATTGGGTCAGGGTTTAACATCAAAACTGACTCCTGTTGCTCCTCCAGGACTATACAGGTGTGGGTCCCCTTAGCTGTAACTACAAGTATCCTCCATTATATACAGCCCCACTGTAAGGCACTTCAAGCTTATAAAATCAGTAAAGTGGGGAACAAACTTGATCTACAATACCTGAAGATTCAGACTTAGGGAAATCTTCAAGTAATAAAATAGTTCCCCGATTTATCAATTACAAGGGAGGGACTAGCTTCTTGCTGCTGTGGCCAGGGGCTGTGGCAGTAGGGAGCTGGTCCTGAAGCGACCTGCAAGGAGCAGGGTAGTAGGTGAGATGGAGGAACTCATCAATTCCGTGACTATCAT
Source organism: Spilogale gracilis (assembly GCA_004023965.1). Classification (NCBI taxonomy): domain Eukaryota; kingdom Metazoa; phylum Chordata; class Mammalia; order Carnivora; family Mephitidae; genus Spilogale; species Spilogale gracilis. Next base: position 19,264 of record PITA01027819.1, on the reverse strand, counting down.
CCATTCAACAAACTACTCAATGAGCACCAGTAAGTGTAGGCACTATGCTAGGTGCTGAACCAAATAAAAGAAAAATAAGAATAAGCGATGGAGAACATGATCAGGAGTGACTGCAGAGAAAGTGATCCACATCTAGGCCTTACAGTTACTCTGGCCAAAACAACTGTATCTCTGATGGTAAAACTTAAGCACATACTTTTCAATTGATAGTCTAAATAAATCTATCATTTTAATTTTTAGAGAAATCATGTGTCTTAACATGTACTGACATTTACCCCTTTATTTTAAAAGCTCGCAAAGCAAAGGAAGGCAAGTTAAAAACCAGAAACAAAATCCATGTTGCTAAACTTTTAGGTCTACTGGTTGAGCAGAGAAGAATAAATGATGATTACTAATTTGTTTATTAAAAAAAAACAAAAAAAAAACAAAAAAACACTTGCACTTCTCAATATAAACATGGGCCACAGAAGGTAGGTTTTGGAAAATCATATATAAATCTAAGGGAATTACTTTCTAGATATTATTTTAAATGCCCCCTGATACAATATTTGACTTTCATAAACTGCCAAATGTATTTCTGTCACAAAAATCTTTCAGTGAAGCTTGTATTTAACTTAAGAAAATGTTTAAACTGGAAACCAGATTTGCTTTTACAAAAACATTTATAAAACACAAATTTAAGCAACAAAACTTTTAGTAACTAATATTTATTGGCCCTCATTCATTTACATGTCATACATTCTGACAGCTACTCTGTCAAGTAACACAGGGTCTTTTCCCCTTGAGGAGCCTGTGGGCGGGAAAACAGATGATAAGTGTGTGTGGGGGGGACAAGGGGGTCTAAGGTAACAAAAATATGCACAAGGAATGGTATCAGGTTAGATCTGCAAGTAAGAGTGACTGACTTTCCTCAGACAAGGGAGGTGATACTCCACAGGCTTCCCTTTACAGAGGCGACATGCTAGTAGCGTTCGGAACTGAACAGGAGTTACAGGAGCTTGCCAGGCTAAGTCGGGGAGAACAGGGAAGGGCACTGGTACTGGTATGTGTACAAGCTGAGGAGGAACAAGGTATGTAATTTAAAACGGCTTTAAAAAAGCATATTCAATTTGCTTGTTCATTTTGGCATTTTAAAGAGAAAGCAGTGGGGAGACTGAAGCCAAGAAATTTTTATACTACACACTGTCATAAAGCACTAGGTCATAAAACACAAACTCTAAAACAACCCTATTTCATCAACAGTTGTTTATTACCATTAGATGGCAGAATTTAATAACTTACCTAAAATATTACATATTGACATTAACTTATTAGTTTCCTGAAAACATTCAGTCCAATTCACTTGATGGTCAAATACACAGCACCATTCACCAGTAATTTTTAGGAAGTCATTTAACAGACCATTAACAAGTACAGTGGTGCAATATCACTAGTAATATCATGGACATCTTTTGTTGGTACTTCTCATTGCTACAGCGAAAAGTAGCATTTACAGTAAAATCTAAAACTTTATCTTCTTGATCCACATAAATTCACAGATGCCTTATTTATGATCTAATTAGGACTATCCACCCATTTGCATTAGATATAACTATTTAAGTTCCTCTGAATCAAAGAGATATTAATCCTTTTTTGCTGATTATTCTTTTAATAATACTAGATGGAAGATATATTTCATACTTCTCTAGGAATTTCAATAAAATATGCAGATGAAAAAATGTTAGGAGGTGACAGCTGGCCACACAATGATGAAAAGCATGTGAAAGCTGCACTTTGCTATATTAGGTGGGTATTTCCCTTATTATCTGATAAACCAAAAGCATGGCAAGATTAACAAACCTTTTCTGAGGTTACTGAAATAACTATACTTAATATTTTTAATTTCCAAGACCATATTTCTATTTTAAATAAGCAAGCAAACTACTTGGTTATGATGGATAGCACAAGCACATTTTTATTATGAAATATTTCTAGTATTAAAAAAAACACTGAAGTGACTGATAACTTCATGCCAAATCCTAACTCACAGAGGAAACCCAACTGTTACTCTGAATTTTAAAAGACATCAACTGTTTGTCCTTACCTCTTCTTCACTGCTATTATCCTCCTTTTCCTTTTCATCATCTTCCTCCTCCTCTTCTTCCTCTGCCTCACTGCTAGAACTATCTTCCTTCAGTTCAGTCTTCCAGTTAGCAGGAATAGTTCTATTTTTATGAAACTCAAGAGCCTGATCAAAGGCTGCAGAGAGGACCAAAACTATGTGAACCGGAGAAATTAAGACAATTGATTTGTCTAATAACATTAAGCAAAATTAAAAAAAAAATTTAACAACTATGCTAATACCATGGACATTTATCAAGTGTTGGCTGTGTGCCAGGCACTGTAGCGGTTCATTTAAAACCCAGCAGTCCTAAGCATCAGGCACCCAATTTATAGATGGCAAGCTACTGTTACTGGAAGGTGACTTAAGTTCAAACAAATACAAAGGAAAAGAGAAGTTTTCTTATTTTAAACAAAAATTAAACATGCCTAGGAAAACAACTTTAAGACAGGTAAATTTCTGATCACTGGTCCAACAAATGACTATTAAACAGCATTATATGCCAGGCACAGAGCCACTGTAATGAACATACAATAGCTGAAAATGTACTATAGATAGATACGTTATCTTCATTCCTAGTAAAACTTGAATTAAAATTATATCAATAATTAGCTTAAACCAAGATTAGCAAGACACACTTATTTTTGTTTTACAATACATGGACAAGAACTCTAAGCCACAAATTCTTGGTGATTTTTAACTAGTCTACATAGCATCTTAGCAGATTTGATGAACCTGGACAATATGAAATAAAGTTGTCTACAATGCCAAAAATCAAGTAAGAAAGGCAATTATGGCACATTCCTCAATAAAGTATTATTGTTCTACTATGAGAAATGCCAAATCAAAATTACTTTTGATTCCTGTTTCTATACCTCAGTAACTAATATTTTATTTACTAGGCAAAATCAAGTCTCTAGTAATTGGCTGATGATCTAGCTCCTTCCCACTCTTAGATTACTGCCCCGGATTATAAGCTAAAAAAGAAAAAGCAGCCGTATAAGAGCAAGACATACAAATCTACAAAAGTGCAATTCACACAGAACCAAATAGAACTTCAAAGACAGAACTTCAAAAATAAGTACTTTTTTTAAAATGGTTTTTTTTTTTTTTTTTAAAGATTTTATTTATTTGACAGAGAAAAACACAGCTAGAGCGGGAACACAAGCATAGGGAGTGAGAGAGGGAGAAGCAGGCTTCCCGCTGGGCAGGGAACCCGATGTGGGGCTCGATCCCGGGTCTCCAGGATCATGTCCTGAGCCGAAGGCAGTCGCTTAACCAACTGAGCCACCCAGGCGCCCTCAAAATAAGTACTTTTTAAAGAGCAAAAGAAAGTATGATCTATAAAAACACTTTAGCAGTTTTTAAATTAACCATAAATTATTACAAGATTATCCTTACCTTGTTTTAATGTAGCATCAGGCTTTGGTGCAGTGTCACTAGTAATTTCATGGACATCCTTTCTCGGCACTGAAGTACTACATTTTTTTTTTTTTTTAAATTTTAAAGAAAAAAAAAGCCACACACACACACACACACAAAAAAAAACACAACAGAGATTAAGAGTCCAATCAGACACCACAGGAAGTTACTGAAAACATGGAAACATTAATATTTACAATGGAAGTGACTGCACAGTGTAACAATTCCCAAATAAAATCCTAGGCAAGAAGTTAAAATATGTAACATCTACAGAACAACCCCTCCTTGAGAGATGTTTTACAAGGTATTCTCAAATATCAGAGTCCCTGGGCTAAATGCAATAATGAAAATATTGACCCTGCTATCCAAAATAATAATAAATGAAAATATTTGGATAGCAGGATCAATCCAATAAAAAAGAAGTCAAATAGAATTTGCCATTGTCTTGAGATATCACAAGAGATTACTAAATTTAGGATTGGAAGAAAATGTACTTGTATATAATGTAAACGTTCTTTTAATAACTGCTTTTAAACTGGAGTCTAGGCTCACAAGCAAACTTCTAATATATAATTTAAGATCCTTGTGGAACTCCCCAATCATAGGGAGGGGATCAGATGCAAATAATTGGGAGAGTTTCTATCATATATATCACATCTACCTCCTATTTTACAATAATAAACCACTGTTCTGCATCATTCAGCTCTTCTGCATCTGGCTTATATCAATCTACAAAAGCCTGAACACTATTCCAGATACATTTTTCAACTTGCCTATTTTTTAACTTTTTATTTTAAAAATTTCATATGTACAAAAGGAGATAGAACAGTGCAATGAACCACCATCACATATCCATGACCCAACTACAATAATCATGAACTCATAGTCACTGCTTCATTTACATCCCTACCTATTTCCTCCCACCCCACATAAGTATTTTACAGCAAATCCCAGGTATTACTTGATTTGTAATATACTTTATTATGAAGCTTTAAAATTCTTCTTAAAAATCATAATACCATTACCACACATTTAAAAATTAACAATAATTTCTTAGTATCATCAAACCAGTATTCAGTTTCAGTTTTCAAATTTCTGATTACCTCAGCTTTGTTAAAGTGGATTTCAAAAAGAGCAATCAAGTATTAGATACAGTAGATAAAGCTAAAATTTGCCTCAACAAATCACCAGCTACTTTACAGGCCAAATATTGACAAACCAGGTAATACCGAGAGTCTAGAAACTCTGGGATTTAAAAAAAAAAAGAAAGAAAGAAAGAAAAATGAACAAGGAAAGCAGACCTATAAGACCACTTAAATAATGTGAAAATGATCATACTTTGAAACATTCTGTATGATGAAAAGTAAAAGCGTAAGTCATTAGAAATAACTAATTTATCATTTACCATCCTAACTTGGAAAAACAGCGTATTTTTCATCCCTAGTGAATCATACTTACAATTTGCCATCTTTGAAAGATCGAACAAGAATATTGTCTTTTTTCACAGCAATTTCATCACTACAATCTGGACAAACCACCTTTAAAAAAAAGTGTAAAACTTTTAGAACTAAAAGCACAACTGCAGATATTTACAGAAGTATCAACTATGTAAATCCTTTCAAAAAACAGTTTCAGCTTAAAGTTTGAAAGTTAATTTTAGTTTGTAGGGTAAACAGCTACACACATGTGGGAATACACACAAGTAATTTTAAATTTACATCCTCTATCCTTCCAGCTCTCTGGATTCTCCACACTGTTTTTGGCACAGGCTGTATTGAAAGCAAAAGGGAGACCATGCCTAGACTGATGCTGTGGGCCAAGTTCTAGTCAGAAATAGAACATTGGCATGAAAGTGGAAGCTGGGATGGATGCCTGAGGTAAAGGCCGAGCCTTCGCAGAGGGTGTGCAGCAAAGCTAGGAGAACAGTAGGAATCAAAATGGGACCCAGTATCCGATGCTCAATGAAAGCAGTCTCAATCTTAAAAGAGAGAGGGAGATGAGGCTCTACTTACTATTTACATTTAAATATATAGCAGGCACGAAAATTTCTTCATAATACCACTCACTCTAAAAAGTAAACATTTTTAAAAAGACATGGAGACTTTGTAGGGAGGACTCAGCTGGAACCACCTCAGCTGCTATCTAAAGTGAGGTTAAAGTGGGCCTTCCCAAAGGTTAATGCAAGATGCCTATAAATTTTTAACATTTTAACTCCAAGACAGCCCACTATGTATACCAAGAACAAGGTAATAGAACAGTTCTATTTTTTTAAAAGATTTTATTTATTTATTTGGCAGAGAGAGAGAGATCACAAGTAGGCAGAGAGGCAGACAGACAGGGGAGGGGAAGCAGGCTCCCTGCAGAGCAGAGAGCCCAATGTGGGGCTCGATCCCAGGACCCTGAGATCATGACCTGAGCTGAAGGTAGAGGCTTTAACCCACTGAGCCACCCAGGTGCCCAAATAGTTATATTTCTAAATGAAAAATTAGCTAAGTAAGTATGACTTTGTTTTAAGGATGGGCTCACCGGCTCTGAAAAATGACAAAACAGTACATAAAGGCACAGTTCTCACCCCAAGTCAGAAACGTGGTAGAAATAGGTTTGTTCTAATTCAGTCTTTAACAAGTTAGGTAACATTTTCCATAACTGCAACTGCATTGCCCTAGGTATTCTTTAAATGTTGATGGACTTATGAATGAACTCCTTGATTAAAGTCTTTTATACATTATTAACATCAAGGGAAACCTCCCCGTCATTTCAAAAAAAGTCCTGAAGTAAATACTTAGCATTTGCTCACATATTCATCTTGTCACTCTACAAATACTGACTGCCACACCTCGAGCTAATGTGCTAGATGCCAGAGAACTCAAGAGACCAAGACAGTCACTGCCCCTCCCCACGTGGAGCATGCATCCTATAGCCAGGAAGACAAGCACTAAACAAGTAAATCCCTGTGTATTTAACTGCTACTGTGTTAAGTCCTTATCTAGATAGTCAGGGACCACTTTCTTGACACAACATCTAAGCTCAGCTTTCAAGACTGAGCAGGAATTGGCCTGACAAAGGATGTATGTGGATGCATGTGTGTGTAGTATAAGGGGTGTGCTGCAAGCAGTGGAAAGAAGGGCCAGAGACAACAAGCCCTGGAACGCATTCCAGAGAGCAAAAGAATGTCGCTGTGGCTAACTTTCTGCCTAGACTGATTAAGGGAGATAAGAAGGGTTCAGATTTTTCCAGCCTTTTAGGCCATGTTAACTCTTAGGATAAAATCTAAAACCTTAAAGGAAAGGCTCTGAAGCAGGATAACGTTATAACAGATTTGCCTTTTAAAAATTACTTTGAAAGGGGTGCCGGAGTGCTCAGTTGGTTAAGCATCTGCCTTCGGCTCAGGTCATGATCCTGGAGTTCCAGGATTTAATCCCGCATTGGGCTCCCTGCTCAGCAGAGAGTCAGGTTCTCCCTCTGACCTCTCCTCTCTCACACACTCTCTCTCAAATAAATAAATAAAAATAAAATCTAAAAAAAAAAAAAATCACTTTGAAAAAATGAAAATTAAAAAAAAATAATACTTTGGGGGTGCCTACCTGGCTCAGTTAGAAGAACATATGGCCCCTGATCTCGAGGTCTTGAATTCAAGCCCCACATGAGGGGTAGAGATTACATAAAGAAAGAAATTTTTTTAAAAAAAAGAATAAAATAAAACAAAACAAAAGAAATTTTAAAGAAGTAAAAAATTACTTTGGCTGTTATAACAAAAACGGGCCAGAGACGGGCAAGAGTTGAAAGAGATGAAGCCACCACCATTACCCAGGTGAGAGAGGTGGTGACTTGGATGGAGAGTGGTAAAAGCAATGGCATATTAAAGGAAAGAAAATATTAGAGGTAATTAGGGAAGTGAAGAGATGAGTGGGCAGAGGATGCTCAGGTTTCTGTCTTGTGCAAATGATGTCATTCACCGTGAGAAGAAACACTGGAGGAGGGCCAAGTTTGGGAAGGAGGGAGGAGAGATTACATTTAGTTTTAAACTTACTAAGTTTTGAGATGGCTGAAGGACATCCAAATGGAGATACTAAATAGATACCAAAGTCCGGAGCTCAGAATGGAGGTCTGAACTGTAAGATACAAACTTAGGATTCAACAGCCTAAATATCAGGGGCTTAAACTTGGGTCTAAAACTGAGCAAAATCTATCTTTGTCTTTTCTTTTCTCATGGGTTTTGTCCTCCACTCTACCAACTGAGCTATCAAAGGACTCCCACTTTCTCATGGGTTTCAAAAACTACACATATGGTAGCTTTGGCCAGTACTGGTGGTGGTGTGTAAATGGGTTCGCTTTCTATTCTGCCACAGGAACAATAATGCATACTTCATCCTGTTCACCCATGTGCATGACTGTCTTGGTCCCTAAGGCATTCCAGTTTGTTAACTCTGCAACCAATAATGTAAAAGGGGAGATCAACCTAAAGAGAATACAGAGTAATATATTCTGAACCTTGTACAACAACATTCAAAGGTTGGTTAGAGGAGAAACAGTGAAGAAAAATGAAAAGGAAGATTACATGAGTCATGGAAGCTAAGATTTCTTCCTGTTAAAATAGGGTAAATACCCCTTATTTTTTCAGTCTCAGGATTGAGTGAGACTACTTATGTAAACCAGCTTCACACACTGCCTGGCCATGGCAGGTGCTCAACCCATGGGGGCTACTTACAGGTCCTAGGAGTACAACTGTTTCTTAACACAATGATATTACTAAACACTTGCAAAAATTTATGCAATTTATAAAAACCAATTTTAAAACTGAGACCCCAATACTATTTATGTGATTATATCAAGACTGTTTGATCCAGATCAAAAATTCACACTCTAGTTGGCAAGCATTATTCATCCACTGTCCAATTGGGGGGGTGGGGTGGATTACATATATGAATGATTCTAAGATTCTTTAAATAATACTGTGATGGTTCCTACACTAATTACTGACAATTTAACATCATAAATCCTTAAATATTTTTCTCATCATCAAGGAAAGTATTTAGAAACTACAGGTGAGAGAATCTTAATACTGAATATACTAACAGTGAAAAATTAATATTCCTGTTATTTTAGAAAAAGACACATAAAACTATTTTTTAAAACATGTTTACAAAAGAAATCCTTACAAAGAATCTTAGTGCTTTAGGAAAAAACAAATGATCATATACACAGACACTTAAGTTTTCGGCTCACCATTAACCAAGTTACTTAACCTTTCCAATACTTAGTCTGAGGATAAATATTACCTGCCTCATAGTCTTTTTAAAGGTCTTAACACAGTCCTTGCAGATAGCAGGCATCCAATAACTATCAGGATGGATAGATGTATATATGCGGGAGTACGAAGGTATCATAAAGTATTTATATTTATTAAAACAAATAGCTGCCTTTTTTATTTTAAGATATAAGTTTTAATTGTAAGAGCTAGCATTTATTGGGCAAATACTTTGTGCAAAACACTGAACTGATAAGCACTCAGGATAAAGAATACAAATCATGTTCACTGAAAAGAATAATTAGACATCATTTGCAAATAACAGTAGAAAAAGATTCTCTTCTTCTACATTTTTTTGTCTGACAAACTTAGGAGTTTTAAAAGTTTTCATTATGAATCTTCTACCCAAAATAGAAAGAGCATTATAGTGAACTCCCACATACCTACCCTCTAAAACTCCATAATTTTGGCTTTCTTGGATGATTTTAAGAGTACTTGGCACTCAAAGACAATTTTGAAAGTAATCTTTTGTGTAAACTAAATGATGCTAAAACCATTTCCCTACTCTGTACCTTCAATGAAAAACACTAGTAAGATTATCAGTTGTTTTTTCATGAACGTAAATAGTTGAAAATTAAACTCTTTTATACAGAAGTTACTCACCAATGCAGGAAACCATAGTGCTTTCTTTTTATCCAAACTAACGTAATCTACACATACAACTTTTCCTAGTAGTTCATCAATCTGTTTCCTATCATCCTCATCTTCATCACTGGAGGATGAAGAAGACTCTTCCTCTGGTCTAGGGAAAGAAAAAAATAAGATGTTTTCATTTATCTTCACAAAGAATGAGCGTGCCAAGTTGATAAATATAGGTATTCTAGAAATCTTATCCCATTTTCTAAAACCTACAGGACAGCAAATTTAAATTTTTAAATAGTTTTCCAAATTTCTAAAGAATAACAGTAAGGATTATCATTGGAAGAAAGCATATCATTTTCCTAAACATCCTTTAGGTTTATTTAGTGCTACTTTAAAAGGTTAAAGGGAAAGAATAGAAACAGAGTAACATTGGTCCCCAAATCCTCAAAAAGCTGAAGGCCCAAAACAAAACAACCCAGTACTACACTAAAATGTATTAGATTCAACTCTCAGATTAATGAAGTTCTAAAGATAGTAATTTCATACTCCCAGTACAAAGTTAATTTTAAAAAGGGGAAGAAAGATCTTTATTTATTGCAGGCTTAGGGTGGGGGGAGAAGACAATCTGATAAGAAATCACCAATGCTATCCTTAATATCAAATATACACAAACCAGGCACTGATAAAATGTACAATACTGTTATTTTATATTATGTCAGAAATTCCTTTCAGTTTACATTGTATACTGGAGTAATAAATTAGAAAGAAGTTCACTGTCAGCAGAAAAAGAAACTATCTAAAATCATCCACTTGTTGTTAAAGTATAGCAAAAAGTAAAACATTTTAAAAAGAAAAAAAAAATAAAACAAACAAAAATTCTACTCTGAATCTGGTTCCAAGAAAGAAAAAGAAAAGAAAGATTCTAACAACTGAATGCTCAAAACGCCCAGAGTAAGCCAAGACACTAAGAAATGAAGACACTGCAATATAGGTTCTTTTTTTACAAGATAAAATAGAAGAATGGTTAGTATTAATTACTTATGGGGATGAAAACATTTTTGAGATAGGTGACCACGACCAAGCTCACTGACAAAAAATGTAAACTGTGAGATTATTTTAAAACCTTAAACATGATTTAATTATTTGGTTGACTGGGACAAATCTAATATACTCTAAAAATCTGTCCTGATGCTTTTCCGAGGAGATGGCAACATGATGTCTGTCACTCCTTTGTAGATTTCCAAATAAGTATAAAAAAAAGCAAAACTACTATAACAATATTAAACATTTTTAATGTTTAATGATATGGGAGATATCACTATTCAATTTCAGTGATCAACTGACTTAAAAATTGTCCCCTGGTAAAAACAAAGCAAAGTTTCCAAGTTTGCTGCTGAGAACTAATGTATTTCAAACGGCACTTAAAGCAGTTTAAAGTAGGGACAAAGAAAGTAAGTAGGAGGTAGGAAAAATAAATATACCTTCATATTAGCAAAGCATAAAACCTTAAAAATAGGCACTCAGCTTGGGATGATAATGACAGACCTCCCAAGTCTGAGTTCTAATTGATCAGAAGTGTTTTTCAAGGGCAATGACTTTTATCTCTTCACTTTCTAATGACTGTAGAAGACAACCAACCTTAAAACCATAATTACTGCTTTGTAAAAGCAGTCATAAAAAACTTATTCAGCTAGGAATTAATGGACACTCTTTATGTCATTATCATTAGCAAGACAGAAAGTCCCAATATCATAGATAACATATATCAAATCTGTAAAACAAAGAGAGAGAAAACTGGGCTTTATTTGCCTAACATGGTCATCTGCATCTTTATGAAAATTCTCATTTCTTTCTTAACAAGTATAGAGACTCCAGACATCAGAAAGCGGCATATAGGGGCACCCGGGTGGTTCAGTTGGTTAAGTGACTGCCTTCGGCTCAGGTCATGATCCCGGAGTCCCGAGGGATCGAGCCCTGCATCAGGCTCCCTGCTCGTCGGGAAGCCTGCTTCTCCTTCTCTCACTCCCCCTGCTTGTGTTCCCTCTCTAGCTGTGTTTCTCTCTGTCAAAATAAATAAATAAAATCTTTAAGAAGAAAAGAAAGAAAGCGGCATATAGAAAAAGAAGTGACTGCCACATAAAACACCTATCCATCTTCCATATTAAATGTCCAAGTTCCATTCTAAAACTATTGCCCATTTATAGACTAGATTTCTTGCCCTTCTTACCGCCCCCAGCAACTGAAGACTTTGTTCCAAGAGTGCTCATTTCTCTCTCCTCTATCAATTTTTCTGCCTCTACTACCTTGAGTTCTATCAGCATACTATTCTTTGTTATTATTTCTCCCACTTAAAAAAAGAATGTCCTGACCTCACCTTCCCCACCAGCTATTGCTACCTCACTTCTCCACTCCCCTTTGCAGTCGAAGAGCTTGGCATGCTCTACTCCTCACATCTGGAAATCTGACTTCTCTAAATCTCTATTCAAATGTCATTTCAATTAGGTGACCCTGATCATCTCAAATTTACAAACTGCCTGCCCCAAGCTCTCCTCACTCTTATTCTTTATCCAGAGCATTTATAAATCCATCATGCTATATAATCGACATAGTTTTTCTTATGTATTCTCTTTATTGGTTATCTCCCCTATATGAGAGAATATAAGCTCTAAGGGCAAAGATTTTATCAATGCCTGTTTTATTCACTGATATATCCCAAGTACCTGAACAGTGCTTGGCACAAGCATAGATATTCAATAAATACTTGTTGAGTAAATAAATGAACTGAATAATTTCTTTCTTTCTATTATTATATTTCTAATTTTATTTTTCCTGAAATCACAAAATATATACAAGCAGTATAACGTACACAACCAGCATAAACCACACCCTTATATATACCAAAGGCTCTTTTAACTTTTCCTCTTGGAGGACTTTAGCCAGGAAATAATTTTACACAAGACACTCAATAAACTGGTGAACTAAAATAAAAGAACATCAAAAGTATTTTATTTTTTTATTTACTTATTTATTTTATTTGACAGAGAGAGAGAGAGATCACAAGTAGGCAGAGAGGCAGGCAGAGAGAGGAGGAAGCAGAGCAGAGGGCCTGATGCAGGCCTTGATCCCAGGACCCTGAGATCATGACCTGAGCCAAAGGCAGAGGCTTTAACCCACTGAGCCTCCCAGGCACCCCAAAAATATTTTATTTAAGGGAGGCTCAGTCAGTTAAGCATCTGCCTTCAGCTCAGGTCATGATCCCAGGGTCCTGGGATTGAGCATCACTCTGGGCTCCCAGCTCAGCAGGGGAATTTGCTTCTCCTTCCACCTCTGCCCCTCCTCCTGCTCATGAGCTCACACGAGCTCTCTCTCTCTCAAATAAATACAAATACAAAACTTATAAAAAAATAATTTTAAAATATATTTTAAGGGAGCAAATACAGAGCAAGCAGAGAACCTGCTTAGTTTTATTCCCCTCTGACATCATTGCTTCTTTGGTGGTAAGGTCATATTTGTTTAGATAATGCACTGTCTTTGTGACATGATATCTGATGCCCACTGGAAACAAAGCTAACCACACAGAAACGTTTACCATCACAGACTAACAGCTAGTTATTTAAAGCTGACTGCACATCACTATTAACTATAAATTAATTGTGAAGTAATAAGAACTTTAGACAAGATGTGTGCCAAAGAACAGCAAATGACAAGATGCAAACAGAAAACTAACTTCAATGATCCCTATGATTTCAGGCAAATAACTCAGTGTCAGATTTTGTACACTAAATTAAAAACGTGTATTAGTATCAGGAAGTCTAACAATGTACAGCTCCTTAGAGATTAAAACATATAGAACATATGAACATATATATACTTACCAACAGAAGGGCTTTATTTTTTCCCCAATTTTTAATCAAGAAGGAAACTAGAATCAAATTTCCATATCAAAATAAAATAGCAAATAACAAAAAAAATCTTCTAGAATTAGACAGTGGTACTGGTTATGCAATCTGTGAATACACTAAAAATACTACACACTGTACACTTTAAAAGGGTGAATTTTGGCATATTAATTATATCTCAATGAAAAAAATTTTAAAGACCTATAAACACCAGGTACACATCACTATTTTATTGGGTAAACTTTAGTACTGTCAATGGGTAAAATCCCTGCCCATACACAATCATTATCAAGAACATTATAAGCTTTCTTATGCTTTAGTGTTTTTCTGAAGGAGAAAATAAATAACAGCAAGCAGACTGATTTCTACTGTAGCAGCTGCATATACACTTTTGTCAGGTTATTGTAAAACACTTTTGAGGGCTGACGGTACACAAATATTTCTATAATAAAGGTATTCTATTCCTTAGGCAGAATCAAACAAAACATCTATGTACAATGGAAATTGTAAGGGCAAAATTCAGTCAACTTTCACACTGATTAAATGATCAATAACTTGCTCTAAAAAATTAAAATAGAGAATGATAATCTTAAGGAAATAGTTCAATATATTAGAATTAACTAATAAAAGGTAGAATATAAATAAAACTCAACTGAAGGAAGGTATCAAAAATAACCAGTTTTGGAATAGCTGGAGGCAGATTAACTGATATGTGGGTTAACAGTTGTTAAAAGAAAATAAAAGTAGTGATATACTCATAACAATGGAGTCGGAGGAATCCTAAGAAAAAATAACCTTATTTATCTTTGTACAAAATTAAATTTTAAATGGCAATCAGAGAATCAAAATGAAACTTTTTTAGTTGAGTAATGGAAGACGAAATGAAGGTCAGATACATGACCTAAGGTCTAGGTCCAAGACTTTGTTGTAAAAAATCACTCAGAAAGGGGAGAAAGAACTCGGAGGAGATGTAATTAAGGAGAAAGGGATTTCCAACTGTGATACTTGCCTGTGGTGCCTACATACCATAGCATTAAATGGTAAGTGGAAACATTGTAACATCTCTTGGCAATGAGAATGACCACCATAGTAAGGGGGAAGGAATCAAGTAAGCAAAACAAGATTACAGATGAGAAAGGCTTGGTTTCCTAATAGTTAATTCTCAAACTCTGGTTGGCCTTCTTACTCTACACATACGCCATACAATCCCAACAGCAAATCTTTCATTGTATACAGAGATCCTCAACAGGAAAAATCACTAACTTAGAATGTTTGCTGGAGTCTTTAGAAAGCAAAGATCAACTTGCTCAGTGACAACTGCATGCTAGTCTCATTTTCAAGAAAGGGAGACCTCAACTAATAGACATTTTAATACAACATAATTTTGGGTCATATTTGAAGATCACTCTAGGTGATACTCTATAAATTATCTTACTTTAAATTTATTTTTAAACACACAGGTGACAGTTGAAGAAAGATATAACGTGTCTAAATATTAGATGCAATATTTTCCAAAATGTAAAAAGAAATTTTGATAGATACAAAAACCGTTTTTCCTACAATATGTATATAATATAAAATAATATGGAAATGTTTTTAAAAATTCAAATAATATAGCCAAAAAGAGTTCCACTTATCAGACATAAACACTGTAAGCAGAATTTTTATATACTCACACATAAACACATTTTTATGAATGAAGCCATGTCATATACTGGTATTTCATGAAAATTTTTGCATTTAATACATGATGTTTGATATCTAGTATTTACACAGTACTTCCTATATAAACACTTAAAGGATATGAATTCATTTAATCTCTGCAACAACTGAGAGATAGGTAATGCTATTATCTCAATTTTACAGATGAGAAAATTGAGGCATGAAGACTAAGTAATCTGCCCAAAGTTATACAGCAAGGAAGTGGCAGAGACAGTTATTCACACCCAGGCCACCGGGTTAACCACAGGTAACACTTTTAACAATCAAGTCACATTGCCACTCTCAAAAGCTAGAGAAGTAGAAATCTTCACTAATGAAATAATTTTACATTTAATACACCCCACCTCACTATTCTTACATCACTGATCGTAATTAGAAGTTGCCTATAGAATTATGAAGACTTTAATGAGCAATGGTAGGTAAAATTTTAATACACAATTGAAGTCATTCATTTTCAAAGAGACATCGAAAGGTTTATCTTATAAGTGCTTCTGTGAATATTCAATGGCAATAAAATATCCCTCTGGAAAAACTGATAACATCATTAGATCACAGTAACATTAAATAATGACAATGGGATTCTTTTATATGAATAGTGCTATCACATATTTTTCATTTATTTCTCCTTCTAGATAGAAAAAGTCATATGCAAAAAAGTAAATAACAATTATACCCTGAATACCCTAAAGATAATCAAGTCATCAGCAAGCTATATCACAAATGAGAGAAATTATTCACTTAGTAATTAACTGAAAAACATCTAAAAATTTCAGAGTCAAGAAAAAAACTCATGGTCTGAATCACAAGTATAGTAGGAAAATACTAATATAAAATATTTTTTCAATGCAAGGATTAGTCTTTTAATTTCCTCCCTCAAGTAAGTCATTATTTATTTACTGTTAGAACTAATTTAGAGGGTGCCTGGGTGACTCAGTTGGTTAAGTGACTGCCTTCAGCTCAGATCATGATCCCAGAGACCCGGGATCGAGCCCCATATCGGGCTGCCTGCTCAGCGGGAAGCCTGCTTCTCCCTCTCTCACTCCCCCTGCTTGTGTTCCCTCTCTGGCTGTGTTTCTCTCTGTCAAATAAAAAAAATCTTAAAAAAAAAAAGAACTAATTTAGAAAGTAACTGAAGTACTACTGTATCTAAGTAAGAGTGAATCAGTTGAATGGGAAAAGGCCCATAGAGCATGGGTGAGTTCAAGTCCTTGGCCTTTCCTTCCTGTGTTCCTTGGATTACTTACTGTCTTTGAGCCCAATTTCCCCAATTACTAATACGGATAAAAATAATATCTATCTTCATGAGTTTGCGCAAAGGCTGAAAGTAAATATGAGAGATAGCACTTACTGATTTCTATCTCCAAAGCCGAGCCATAATTAGATTTAAGATGTGATTCTAAATACTGAATAAAAGCATTTACTTATGCTCAAGATTTCAATAATTCAACTCAGTATTTACTTTTAACAGGCAATCTGACAATATTTGGGCTTAAAGACATTAAAATTTTTGAATTTTATCCATGTAAAATGTTCAAAATTGTTTCTAAAATAACCTCCAATGGCATACATTAAAAACCTATCCCTGGGGCACCTGGGTGGCTCAGTTGGTTAAGCAACTGCCTTTGGCTCAGGTCATGATCCCGGAGACCCGGGATCCAGCCCCACATCAAGCTCCCTGCTCAGCGGGAAGCCTGCTTCTCCCTCTCTCACTCCCCCTGCTTGTGTTCCCTCTCTGGCTGTGTTTCTCTCTGTCAAATAAATAAATAAAATCTTAAGAAAAAAAAGAAAAGAAAAAAAAAAAAAACCTATCCCTCTCAATTTTCTTCACCTGCTCCTATGGAGGCAACTAGGTTTTTAACTATTTCAGCTGTTTCTTTGATAGTTACTACTGTATCTCTAAATAATACTCTTTAACTGTTTTATACATTATAGACATTATTCTGTTGACTTCCTATTGTTACTAGGACTTAATTTTATATTTAAGCCACCTTCTCTCCCTTTATCCTACTAAGTTTCCCTTTCTGGTGTAATTTTGGGGGGCAGTTACTTAATGTCTTTGCTATTTTTTTTCTATTTGTTATCATCACATATCTTTAACTTCCCAATGTTCCATTACATCAGGTAACTGAGTCCCACCTTTTTAATAAAGCCTTCCATTTCTCCATTCTGCATTCTACTGACTACCAGCATCCAGTATTACTATGGAGAAAGTCTGATGCCATTCTGCCTCCCAGTCCTTCGCAATAAATGATTTTTCTTTCTGGAACTGTTTGAAAATTGTTTCTTTATCTCTAATAACCCTTTGATCCTGTGATCTTTTTTAATTTAGAGCCTTTTGGAGCCTATGCACGGTCCATTAAAAATGATTTGTTAAATAGGTAGAATATATGTCACAACTGTAAGACAAAAATAAGTAAGATGGTTTCTGTCAAGGAGATTAAGATTATTAAGAAGAGAAAACAAATACTACAATGACAATAACAGATGAAATACTGTTTTTGACATTAGATAAATGCAAAGAATTTATACCGTTCAGAGGAAAGAAAACAGGTCTGTTTTCAAGGAAAGATAAGGAGACACAAAACAGTTCACATAAAGGTGGGAGCATTTCTCTTGGAGACTGAATGAGTGAGACAATGATGACATGGAAGGGTGGCATTTGAGAAAGAAAAAAAAGAGCATGAATAAAAGCATGGTATCAGGAAAACAAAGGATGTCTTCAGCAAATACTGACTGGTTCCATTCTGACTACAGCATCAAGATACATACAGGGAGAAATAGTAGATAGATACACTGTTAAGGTTGGCTGAACGTGGAGAATCTCAAGCACCCGTGCTAAAGAATCTGAAATTACTATGAGATCCAGTTAACATTTTGTAAAGTACAATTTCAAATTAGTAACTCTTAAAACAATACTAGAAGGAGAAATGAATTCAGGTTCAACTAACAGTTATGAAAATGGACTTACATATGATTAGATCTTCTTCCTCTATTTGTTTTCTTCCCTATGACAGGAGTGCCAAAATGTTCAGGGTTGGTGAGTGGGAGCTGGTCTAATGTCTGTGGGTAAGAACATAAACCCATCAAAGTTATGACGCAGCAAGTTCTTTTTCCTTTTTAAACCAAATCAGTTTAAGAATATGTTTAGATTTGAAGATTAAAAACTGCCCCAAAAGAAGACTAAAATACAACTTTCCTAAAGATAGACAACTGTCATTTCAAAGATATTTGAATAAAGATGAATGAACCCATTACTGGGGGGAGGAGTGGAAAGAAATTAAGTTGTTCTTTCTTCATGGTTTCATTATCTTTTTGAAGGCTGACAGACCTCTAAGAATGATTAAAATACAAAATAAAACATAGCTCAATAGAAGACAGACTGGAGATATAAGAAATCTATATTGTAAGGACCTAGCACCTGATTGGGGCCTATTGCAAATCAAATTTCTCTTTGTTCAAAGGGAATCATAATCCATAATACAGAATTCTTAATAAGTAACAAACAAAATTATCCCCGCAAAAAAGCATCAACTGTTTGAAAAAAGGTTTTAGATAGGCTATATTACTACTTTGCAAACATTTTCTGCAATAAACCTTTTTTAAAGAATATGTCAATATTGACTTTTCTACATTTAATCTTCCTTTCTTTTTTAATCTGCAGCATCCAATATGGTCTTGGTATGAAGATAATGATCAGTAAGTAAACATTTTCTGTTGTTAACTGACAGTTCATTCCAATCCCTTTGTCCCTCACCCCATTCTAAAATAATGACTTCCAGGTGAGGAACTGGTTGCTGGTTAAAAGCAGAATGAAGAAAAAAGGGATCCTGGAATGATTCCCTTCATTTCTCAATATGAGATACTTCTTAGATTTTTCTTGCCATTATTTCCTGAAAGGTTTATATAACTAAAAAGTTAAGGTCTTAGTCTGAAGACACTATTCCAACTAACTGAATTCTCTGAATATCAATTTTAATAATGCTACTTTTTCTGCATTTTTAAGATCTTCAGTACAGTTGCTATTCCTTTCATCTCTTCAATAGAACCTCTGCTATTACAGATAATTTCATGAATACTAGGGGAACTACAGACGCCATAAAAACTGTCAGGATGAAAGTGAGGGTGAGGGTGCCTGGGTGGCTCAGTGGGTTAAAGCCGCTGCCTTCAGCTCAGGTCATGATCTCAGGGTCCTGGGATGGAGGCCCGCATGGCGGGGGGGGGGGGGGGCCC
>PITA01027818.1:0-20287 GCA_004023965.1 Spilogale gracilis | reverse complement strand
CTAAAAGTTTTATTTCTTTATCAATATAGATGCCTTTTACTTCTTTTTCATGACTGATTTCTCTGGCTAGATCTTCCAGTATAAAAGTGTAATAAAAGTGGTGAGAGTGGAATAAAAGTGGTAAGAGTGGATACATTGCTGTCCTGTTTATCATAGAGGCAAGGGACTCATTTTTCATCACTATGATTTCAGCTGTGGGTTATTCATATATGGGCTTTATTTTGTTGAAATATGTTACCTCTAAACCTACTTTCTTAAGGTTTTTATCATGACTGGATGTTGTACTTACTCAAATGCTTTTTCTGCATTTGTGGAGATGATATGGTTTTTATCCTTTATGTTATTAAAGCAATGTATCACATTCATTGGTTTGTGAATATTGAGCTACTCTGCAGCATGGGAATATCCCATTTGATCATGGTAAATGAACTTTTTAATTTATTATCAGATTTGTCATACTAATATTTTGTTGAAAATTTTTTCATCTATGTCCATCAGAGATCCCAGGATCTCGTGTTCCTTTTTTTTTTTTTTTTTTTTTTTTTTTTTTTTTTTTTTTTTTTTTTTTGGTTGTATCTTTACCTAGTATGGGAATCAAGAGTAATGCTAGCTACATAGAATGAATTTGGAAGCTTTTCGTCCTCATCTATTTTTTGGAATGGTTTGAGAAGTATAGTTACTAACTCTTCTTTATTTTTTTTTATTAACTCTTTTATAAATGTTTGGTAGAATTTGCCTGAGAAACCATCTGGTCCTGGAGTTGGTGGTGGTGGTGGGAGTTTTTTTGTTTGTTTGTTTGTCATTGCTGATTGAATTTTACCACTAGCAATCAATCTGTTCACACTTTATTTCTTCCAGATTCCATTTTCAAGCTATTGTTTCAAGGAATTTCTCCATTTCTTCTATGTTTTCCAATTTGTTGGCAACTGCAAAATAGATATTTTCAGGGGAAGAGTTCAGATGATGGAGGAGTAGGAGACCCTAATTCACCTGGTCCCTAGAATGCAGCTAAATAATTATCAAATCATTCTGAACACCTATGAAGTTAACCAGAGATCTGAGAAAAGGATGAATTGTCGCTGTTCTACAAACAGAAAAGCAACCACATTCTACAAGGTATGAGGTACAGAGATGTGAATCAAGGCCATGTTATAGAAGATAAACCAGAAGGAGGGAGCCTCCATAAGCAGACTCCTAGAAAGTGTTTTTAGTGGTGGAGCAAAAAATTGAAACATTTAGAAATCAGCCTCAGAAATGCTCAGGGGGGCGAGTGGGGCAGAATTCCAGATGGGACACGTGGGATCAGGATCCCTGGGGTCACAAACAGGAATGCCAGAGTATGGGAGAGTTCCCAAACATCAAAACAGGGAAGCTGCCTGGAAATAGCAAGTCTAGGTACCAACATTCTGCTTGATGCTGTCATAAACCACAAACCACTGTACGCTGGGCAACTTCTCCCAACAGCAGCTGAGCAAAAGGCGGAAGTGATGCAAGACCCCCTTCCCGCCCAGGGAGGAAGAGTGCGAGTTCGCTTTGCCGAAGTGCATAATGTTTGCAGATTCAAAACCAGGTGGCATGCTTAAGATAAAAATGCTGGGAGGCACCTGATTGGCTCAGATGGGTAAGCACCTGCCTTTGGCCAGGTCATGATCTCTAGTCCTGGGACTGAGCTCCATGTTGGGCTACCAGCTCTTCCCTGCTTGTGCTGTCTGTATCTCTGTATTGCTCTCAAATGAATTAAAAACAAAAATATTTTTTAAAAAAATACTAGGTAACACGCTGGGTGACCATGCAGTTCAGAGGGATACCTAGGAGACAAGAGTGATGGACTGCTTTTCTGTGAGGACTCTGTGAAGAGTGGGGGAGCATGAAATTTCAGTTCCCAGACTAGAGATAACGGACACTGCCATTTTCATCCTCCCCATCAGTGCTAAAAGCCCTCAGGGAGCAAAATAGGGCCATGTAATGTGATCTGGAACCACTTATACTGAGCCCAGCCCCCTGATAAGGGTGACAAAATGCCTCCCAGGCAAAGACACAAGGAGAATCAGTGCAATTGGTGCCTCCACCAGAAGAACAGCAGGAACATCCAGCTAAAACAAATTTTCCCAACCCAGGAGAAATGCAAACTTTCAGCTCTTGAGGGAAACAGTATATACAATATTCATGGTTTTTCTTATAATATTTTCAACTTTCCAATTTATTTATTTACTTACTTACGGCCATTTTCTTATTTTATCAACTCTATTTTTTAAGTCTTTTTTAATTTTTAATTTTACATTTAATTACATATATTTTTTCTCATTTTTGGTTTCCATTCATTGTATTCAATTTTATTTGTTGTATATACAGAAGTTTCTCTTTCTTTCCTATTTTGGGATCTAGTTTATTCTAACCAATGGACAAAAATACACACAGGATCTAGTTTATAGCTGTGTTCTGTTCTACTTATGGTTTGATTTTTTTTTTCCTCTGTCTCTTCTTTCTCTCTCTCTCTCTCTCTCTCTCTCTCCCTTTTCACCCCCCCTTTTTTTTTCTTTTTTGGTTTCTGTCATCTTATTTGTTTAGTGTCTATTTTTCTGGTACTGTTCTACTTTTCTATTTTCTCTCTCACATAATGACCACAGAAAAACTCACCCTGATAGAAAGAACAGGAGGCAGTACTTACTGCAAGGGATTTAAACAATATGGATATAAGTAAGATGTCAGAAAAACTATAAAGATACTAGCCATGCATGAAAAAAAAAGCACAGAAGACACTAGAGAATCACTTACTGGAGAAATAAAACAACTAAAATCTAATCAGGCTCAAATTAAAAAGCTATTACTGGAATGCAACAAAAAATGAAGGCCCTAATGCTAGGATAAACAAGGCAAAAGAAACAGAGATAGAGAAGACAAAATAATGGAGAATAAGGAAGCTGAGAAAAAGAGGTAAACAACCACTGGATTACAAAGGGAGGATTCAAGAGATCAGTGATACGATAAAGCAAAACAATATTAGAATAACTAGGTCCCAGAGGAAGAGGAACGAGAAAGAGAAGCAGAAGGTTTATTTTTACAAATCAGACCAGAAACTTCCCAAACTTTCCTATCTGGGGAAGAAAAAAGGGATGCAAGTCCAGGAGGCAAAGAACACCCCTCAAAATCAATAAAAATAGGCCAACAACTCAACATATAATTGTGAAATTTGCAAATTTCAGGACAAAGAGAAAAATCCTGAAAGCAGCTCAGAACAAGAGGTCCTTAACCAATAAGGGGAGAAACAAGGCTGGCAGCAGACCTGTCCACAGACACTTGGCAGGCCATAAATGACTGGCATGATATATTCAATGTATTAAATGAGGAAAATATTCAGCCAAAAATACTTTACCCAGTAAGGATGCCATTAAGGATAGAAGGAGAGATAAAGAGATTTCAGGACAAACAGAAACTAAAACAATTTATAATCACTAAACCAACCTTGCAAGAAATATTAAAGGGGGCCCTCTGAGCAAAGACAGCCTACAAGCAACAAACACCAGAAAAGGAATAGAGACAATCTACAGAAACAGTGGCATTATACATAATACAATGACACTAAATTCCCTATCTTTCAATAAGAACTCTGAACAGGATATCAGATTGGATTAAAAACAAACAAACAAACAAAAAACAACAACAACAAAAAAAACAAAACAAGACATGCTGTCTACAAGAGACACATTTTGGACCCAGATTGAACGTGATGGAGTGAGACCCATTTATCATGCTCATGGATATCAAAAGAAAGCTGGGATAGCAAATCTCTGTATCAGACAAACTAGATTTTAAATCAAAGACTATAATAAGACACAAGGAACACTGTATCATAATAAGAGGATCATCTAACAAGAATATTTAACAACTGTGAATATGCTTGTAACATGGGAGAGCAAATTATATAAACCGATTAATAACAAAATTAAAGAAACATTGATAATAATACAGTAATAGTAAAAGACTTTAATACTCTATTCACAACAATAGACAGATCATCTAAGCAGAAAATCAACAAGGAAACAAGGACTTTGACACACTCTACCAGATGGACTTCACAGATATATCAAAACATTTCATCCAAAAACTGCAGAACACACATTCTTCTCAAGTGCATATGGCATATTCTCCAGAATACATCACACACACATGGTCCCAACCAGTACCAAACAACTGCGATTATTCCCTATATATTTTCAGACCAAATTTTTAAAACTTCAACTCAATCACAAGAGAAAATTTGGAAGGAACACAAATACATGAAGTTAAAAGAGCATCCTACTAAAGAACAAACGGGTCAACCAGAAAACTGAGGAACACTTTTAAAAATTCATGAAAACAAAATAAAAATACAACTGTTCAGAACCTTTGGGAGGAAGCAAAGTTTGTCCTAAGAGGGAAGTATATAGCAATACAGGCCTTTCTCAAAAAAAAAGAAAAGCCTCAAATATACAACCTAACCTTACACCTAAAGGAACTGGAGAAAGAACAGCAAGTAAAGCCTAAATCCAGCAGAAAGAGAATAAAGATCAGAGCAGAAATCAATGAAAAGGAAATCAAAGAATAGAACCAATCAAAGAAACTAGGAGCTGGATCTTTGGAAGAATTAACAAGATCAATAAACCTCTAGCCAGACTTAACAAAAGAGAAAGGACCAAAACAAACAAAATCATGAATAAAAAAGGTGAGATCACAACCAACACCAAAGAACGACAAAAAATTGTAAGAGCATATTATGAGCAACCATATGCCAACAAATTAGGCCATCTAGAAGAAATGGATGCATTCCTAAAAACATATAAACTACCAAACTAAAACAGGAAGAAATAGAAAACTGAAATAGAACCATAACCAGCAAAGAAATTGAAACAAATAAAAAATGTCACAACAAACAAGAGTCCAGGACCAGATCGCCTCCCACCAAATTCTACCACTTTTTTTTTAAAGACTTTATTTGTCAGAGACAGCACAAGCAGGGGGAGCAATAGGCAGAGGGAGAAACAGGCTCCCCACTGAGCAAGGAGCCAGACATGGGACTCAACCCCAAGACCCTGGGATCATGATCTGAGCCAAAGGTATACTAACCAATTGAGCCACCCAAGCAAGCGTTCCTTCACCAAACATTTAAAGAAGAATTAATACCTATTCCTCTGAAGGTGTTTCAAGAAAGAGAAATGGAAAGAAAACTTCCAAACCCTTTCTATGAGGCATTACTTTGAACTTAAAACTAGACAAAGACCAAAAGGAGAATCACCAAAAAGGAGAATTACAGAGCAATATCCCTGATGAATATGGATGTAAAAATTCTCACCAAGATACTACCTAACAGGATCCAAGAATACATTAAAAGGATTATTCACCGCGACCAAGATGGATTTATTCCTGGGCTGCAAGGGTAGTTCAACATATGCAAATCAATCGATGTGACAGACCACATTAATAAAATAAAGAATAAGAACCATATGATCCTCTCGATACAGAGAAAACATTTCACAAAATATAGCATCCTTTCTTGATTAAAACTCCACAGTTAGGGATAGAGGGAATATACTTCAATATCATAAAAGCCATATGCAAATATCCCACCCCAAATATCATCCTCAACAGGGTAAAACTGATTAATAACTTTCTACCTGAAGTCAGGAACACGACAGGGATGTCCATCTTTACCACTTCTGTTTGACTAGTACTAGAAGTCCTACCCTCAGCAATCAGACATCAAAAAGAAATAAAAGGCATACAAATAAGCAAAGAAGAAATCGAGCTTTCACTCTTCACAGACGACATAATATTCTATAAGGAAAACCCAAAAGACTCCACCCCAAAATTGCTAGAACTCATACAGGAACTCAGCAAAGTCATAGGATATAAAAAATCAATGCACAGAAGTCAGCCGCATTTCTATACATTAACAACAAGGCAGAAGAGAAATGAAGGAACAGATACCATTTGTAACTGCACCAAAACCGTAAGATACCGAGGAGTAAATCTAACCAAAGATATAAAGGATCTGTACTCTGAAAACTAGAGAAAAGTTATGAAGGAAATTGAGGAAGACACAAGTAAATGGAAAACACTCGACACTCATGGGTTGGAAGTTCAAATATAGTTAAAATGTCTATGGTCTACACATTCGATGCAATCCCTATCAAAATACCATCAACTTTTCTCACAGAGCTGGAACAAATAATCCTAAAATTTTTATGGAACCAGAAGAGACTCCAAATAGCCAAAGGAATGTTGAAAAGAAAACAAAGCTGGTGGCATCACAATTCCTGATTTCAAGCTATATTGAAAGATGTAATCATTAAGATAATATGGTATTGGAACAAAAAGGACACACACATCAAAAGAACAGGACAGAGAAACCAGAAATAGTCCCTCAACTCTATGATCAACTAATCTTCCACAAAGCAGGAAAGAAATCCATGGAAAAAAGAGTCTCTTCAACAAATGGCGTTAGGAACACTGGATAGCCACATGCTGAAGAACAGAAGTGGATCATTTCTTTACACAATACACAAAAATAAACTCAAATGATGAAAGACCTAAATGTGAGACAGGAATTCATACAAATTATAGAGGAGAATAAAGGTAGCAACCTATTGGATCCTTGCCACAGTATCTTCCCACTACACAAGTCATCAAAGGCAAGGAAAACAAAAGGAAAAATGAACTATTAGGACTTCTCCAAGATGAAAAGCTTTTGCACAACAAAGGAAAACAGTTGACAAAACTAAAAGACAACTGACAAAAGGGGAGGAAATACTTGCAATCATTTTATCAGATAAAGGACTGGTATGTAAAATCTATAAAGAACACAGCAAACTCAACACCCAAAAAATTTAAAAAAAAAAAAAACCAGTCAAGAAATGGGCAGAAGACATAGACATTTCTCCAAAGACATCCAAATGGGCAAGAGACACATGAAAAAATGCTCAACATCACCTGGACTCAGAGAAATAAAATCAAAACCACAATAAGGGACCACCTCACACCCATCAGGATGACTAAAATTAATTCAGGAAACAAGAGATGTCGGTGAGAATGTGGAGAACAGGAAACCCTCTCCCACTGTTGGTGGGAATGTAAGCTGGTGCAGTCACTCTGGAAACAGTAGGAAAGTTCCTCAAAAAATTAAAACTAGAGCCACTGGACAATACAGCAATTGCACTACTATTTATCCAAAAGATATAAACATAAGGATTTGAAGGGACACATTCACCCAGTGTTCACAGCAGCAATAGCCAAAATTTGGAGAGTCCAGGCATCCATCGACCGATGAAAATGGATAAAGAAGCTTTGATAGATACACACACACACACACACACACACACACACACACACACACACAGGAGTATTCTTCAGCCATCAAAAAAGAATGAAATCTTGCCATTTCCAACAAGGCGGATGAACTAAAGGGTATTATGCTAAGTGAAATAAGTTAGAGAAAGATAAATACCGTACAATTGCATTCATATGTGGAATTAAACAAAACAGATGAACACAGGGGAAGGGTAGGAAAAACAAAAGGAAACAGAGAGGGAGGCAAACCATGAGAGACTCTTTACTATAGGGAACAAACTGAGGGTTGCTAGAGGGGCAGAGGGATGGGGTAACTAGGTGAGGGGCTAAGGAGGGCACAAGGGCATGAAGTAATGAACACTGGCCATTTATGAATCACTGAATACTATCTCTGAAATTAATAATACAGTACGTTAAGTAAATTAACCCTTAACATAAAAAAATTTTAAAAGGAAATACGGGTCAATATGGTGGCAAAGATTATTACGGCAATTGTAAGGTAAGTGTGCCTATCTTGCTGTTAATGAATGAGTTGTTATCATAAGTTGGCAAAATTTGTTTCAAAGCATTGAATATATCTCTTTAATGTGTTGTCTGAGATCAAGATATCTAAATGACAAAATACTGCTATATTCATGAAAAACAAAATTAGGCTGTGGATATAACAGGTGAGTTCCCATCAGATCACACACAATAATTCCATTCAGTGCTGTTAACCATACTCTTCTTTGTTGAAATGTAGAATAAAATAAGGGCAGCTGGGTGGTTTAGTCAGTTAAGTGTCTGACTCAGGGTCATAGAATCAAGCCCCATGTCAGGCTCTGTGCTCAGTGCAAGGTCTGCTTGGGATTCTCTCTCTCCCTCTTCCTCTAAGCCTCCTTCCTGCTTGTGCTCTCTTTCTCTAAGTAAATAATAAAAAGTAATAAATATACAAAAGTATATTTATGTATATATAAATTGATTTTATTTATTTACTTATTTGTTTGTTTGTTTGTAAAAATACAGGTTAATATTTGTCAGATCTAGGACACCTGGGTGGCTCAGTCAGTTAAACACCTGCCTTTAGCTCAGGTCATGATCCCAGGATCCTAGGATAGGGTCCAGCTTCGAGCTTCTTGATCAGTGGGGAGCCTGCTTCTCCCTCTGCCTGAGCACTCTGTGCGCACTCTCTCTCTCTGGCAAATAAACAAAAACTTTTAAAAAAATCTTTAAAACATGTATTTCAGATCTATTTAAAATGGATAGAAAGAAAAGACGTAATAAGCACAATCAACTTTAATGTCATAAGATGACAGAATATACAAGGAGAAGCTAGCAAAGAATATAACAAAGTAAGTATCTCTGAGTGATGGGTGAAGGTTGGATTCTAACAGAGGATATGGAATTTTTAATTTCTTGAAGTATGCTCAGTGGAGTCCTTTCTGCAGCCAGTTAAGAGACATTCACATCCTACCCTAATTATGCCGAAAACAGCACATCTACATATATTTTCTATGATTATCTATGCCAGATTAGTCTTTGTCTTGTTTCAACTAATTCAGAACCTCAAAGGACTATAACTACTGAAAAGGAATTCCTTGAACCAATCACAACTTATGTTTTTGTTCTTTCTACTGAATAGTAAATTCATATTTCTAATATTTGGTTACAGATTTTCTAGGAGGAAAATCAACAGTTACATGACGTGATATTGCTACAAATTTAGTCTTCAATGTTATTACAATCCTTTTAAATATCCTAGACTTATTTCTTTAAAATCAATTCCAAATCTTTCACCATTCTCCTCATTTATGTTCATGCCTGAAAAATTCTAGTACTAATTCTAGGTTAAGAAATTCCGTATTAGATCAAACATCCTCACCAGAAGGAAACAAATCTCCTCTGTCCTATCTCAAAGGCTTAGGACCAAAGCTTATCAAATAAGGAATTATATCAACATGTACGTAATTTTCTTCAGCAGTTTGAAAAGAAATTGTAAATTTTTTGTGGGGGGGAGAACTCTGTTTTACATATGACTGAAGTTAGGATACAGAGTAAGAAATTGTACAAGCACACTCAATCCAAATTCACTGTAGTGAATAAAAGAAGAAATCTCATTGTTATCTCATTTTTTAAAAAAGATTTTATTTATTTATTTAATAGAGAGAAACACAGCTAGAGAGGGAAAACAAGCAGGGGGAGTGACAGAGGAAGAAGCAGGCTTCCCACCAAGCGAGCAGCCTGATACAGGGCTCAAACCTGGGACTCCAGGATCATGACCGGAGCCGAAGGCAGTAACGACTGAGCCACCCAGGCACCCCGATACCTCAATACCTTTGTTCAAGCATGTTTTCTGTATTTCAATTATTACTGAAAGTATAAGTAAGGTATTTTACCCAGAAGCATAAAAATAAATTAGGTCCCCTCTCCGATAATAAAACTAGTACACTTATAAACAGTAACACAAATACAAACAAGCATGTACATAAAGGTCATTTTTCCTAAAAATGACTTCATAAAACTATTATATTGATATATATAATCAAATATATACATACAGATAGTAGCATTCATATCTTTACTTACTTGATCAACCGTTGAACATCTGTACAAAAGATGATATAATTGGATAATGCCTTTGGAAGATTAGAGGATATCACGAAGAAAATTAGTAATACCTGAAATACCCAAGTTAAAGCCATAGCTTGACATAAACAAGTACTGGAACAATACAGCAATGTATTTTTCCTAAATCTAAACATATGAAAAATAGTAGTTACCTTTTGATATATCTGAATAGAGACTGTGAAAAATCCTAAGGAGAGTTCCTAGCTTCCTTTAGGACTTTAGTTCTAAGTAATTTACAGGCAGTCAATGCTCTTAACCTAGCACTTCCAGCAGCATTTAGCATATACTGTCTTCTGAAAAAATTAAAATATGTACTGCATATCTTTGCTCTAATTATCTAAAAGTAACTGTGGTGTGCAAATCTGCGTTCTCCTTTCTACGGGATGTACCAAAGTGGGAAAGCAAGTACCCAGCCATGGACTACATTACCCAGCTCACCTTAGTACGCAGTAAGTTCCCATCAATGGAATGTAAACAAAGCAGCCAAAAGTTTCTAAGAAGCAGGTACTGCTCCATTCTCTCTCCCCTTCCACCCACTGAATGAAAACAATACTGAGGCTCTAGAGGAAAAAAAAGACCAGAAAATGGAAGGAGCATGATCCCTGAATCATATGGAGATGGGTACCACTAATTCTGGTATAGAATGATTAGAGAATGAGAAATTAATGTCTATCATGATAAGCCACTGCATTTGAAATTTAATTTTTATAGCTACTCTATATAGCTGCTAGTATTTTTGAGAACAGGTTAAAACATCCACAAAATTAATTTCAGAGACACTGTAATTATATAAAAACTTCAAAGAAACAAAACCCAAAACCCACTTTTAAGTAAATATTAACCTAGCATTTGAGGATTTTCGAATAACTATGAAATGAAAGAAGCAGTTTATATCCTCTGTCCTAAAACATTCTGTATATTCTATATATTACTTGTCATTCTAAGAAAGTAGAAGAAATCAGGGCTAAAGTGCTAAAACAAACAACTTAATAATTCAAATACTATAAAATCAAACATAAAAAAACTGGGAGAAATTAAGTTTATGTTTAGCACTTCCTTACTTTTCTTCTCAAATTAGGCACTAAAGCTGACTGGGACCAGCTCCAAATCTCAATTTAAAAATATGCATATGATAAGATGTGAAGGAGTTTAAAGGTAATTCAGCTAAATCACTAAAAGGGGTCAACAATAATTACTATATAAAATATAATCATTTCTAATGAAAATCATGGCTATAAAACCTGAACATTTCTAAAGATCAAATTAAGATATGATTCTAAGGTATGTGCCTTGTTTGATAATATTTTGACTGATATAACTATTTCATTTATTCAATTAGCATTTGCAAAGTTCTATTCATTTTATTTGGCTCTTATGTACATCTTCCTTGGGGATTAAAAAAGCTGTTTAAGTTGCAGGACATAGTCTGACACAAATTCAACTCTTTTTGCCTTATGTCCTCTTCATATTTTATTAAATTCCATTAAATCTGTTATATTAACAAAGTCCCCAAATTACCAAAGACCAAATATGTACAAACATATTTACATAATAAAGACATTACTAATATCAGCTGTAATAAGGGTGAGGTAAAAAAATAAACAGTTGCTGGATAGTCTGCTCTAAAAAAAAAAAAAAAGAAAATGTTTAGGCCACTAAAATAAGATCCCTTTTGAGGGAGAAGCAGATTTGGTGGTGGTATAACAGAGAGTAATATAACTATTATGCAAGTCCAAATAAAGCTAAATTTTCTGCTAATCAAGAAGACCACAATAAACTAGTAAGATAATTCAGGATTAAGATGTTAATCTTTCCTCTGTTATGAGATATAGCCAATAAAAGTAACTTAAACTCAAAAAAAAGAAAAGTACTGTTTCTCACCTAATTTCATTTAAGCCTTCAAAACGTATTCTATCACTTTAAAATGACCTGGATGTCATCTTAACTTTTTATTTTAAACATAATCAAAGATATCGTTCAATGAAAACCTCTTGTGTCACCTTTACTTTACAGTCAAATTACTTTTCTCTGGACCAAGAGGAAAAAGGAATGTTAGAACAATTCTTCAAAAGAGGAGACACAAAGCCAGAAAGAAAGATGGCATTGGGACTACAACTGTTCAGATGGAGGGGGCAGGGAGACTGAAGGGGCAGGGAAACTGAAGAATGATAGTAGAAAAGTATCTGCCTTGGGTCAGGAATCAAGTTTTACCCTGAAGAGGTCCTGAATCTTATCCGCTTACCCACTCTCACAGGGAACCAATGTTGGACTATATATTTAACTACCCAGTCCTTGATTCCTACCTTCCCCCTTCTTCCTGCTGATCATGATCACCAGGATATCAATGTTACCAACAATGACCACTAGGACCACCACAATGACAACACTGGGGCTAGTTGTTAAACGTCCATGGTGGGTGGGAGTAGATTTCTTATCCATGTGAAAATTATCAGCAGGGGATGACCTTCACAGAATTGCATATTGGGAAGGCTATCATCCTGATGAGTCATTCATCCTCAACCCTAACCTCTTAAAATAGGCAGAGCTAGCAATGACCATCTCATCAAGGATCTTCCAAGAGGTGTTCTACTACCGCTTAATATAGAGAGTGAGCTGCCTATAGTGTACCACCAGCATGTACGTGGAATATATCAAGTAACAGTCACAAAAGAGCCTCTACAGCTCAGTTTCCCAGTCTGAGTTTAAAGGGCAAAGTCATATTGGTAGCGATGCTTTTTCAACAACGGTGTTTTGTTATAGGATCAGGTCTTCCTTTTCCAAATCACGGATGCCCATCGGGTTCATCCACCAGCACAAGAACATGTGCTTGTACTAGTGGGCCTTGAAACACCATTTCTGTCACGCTGGGGTTTGTACAGGCTATCAATGTCCACAAATGTATGCTTAGCTCGGCATTATCAAGCTCTAGCCACTCTTGTGGCCACTCATGCATACCTTTATCTTAGGAACTAAGAGTCTAGAATGGGGAGTTCACTTCAAGAGCCTAGTGCCAGGCACTGCCTTGCACCTCCCTTCTACCCTACACCCCTAAATCATCAACTCATTCATGGGATATGTGGAATGCAAGTGGCTGACTGTCCATTAGTTCAGACTCCCCACCAGGGTCAGAAGAGAGGAATGAGAACTGGACAGGATAGAAAGATACTCACAGGCTTTGGAACAGGACCCAAGGTGTGCTGCATGGATGAATGTCTACAATTGTGTTACCTACAGCTTCTTCCTTTTCATGTACAAAATCCATTTTTGAGTGACACTAAAATATATAGCTTCTGAAGCTATAATTATGTACATTGTGACTGTTAAAAAATTAACAATTGCAATTATTTGTTAACTACCTGCCACCATGGAAAAGATCACATTATCTTTGCTATTTTATATGAGAGAAATAAACTTCTGTCTTGTATAAACACCTACTATTTACAGTTTTCTACTTCAGCTAAACTTAATCTAGATGTTAGCTAAATTCAAATTTTTCATTACGGTATTAAAAATAAGAATAAATATTTTAGTATTTTATTATAAGATTTTAAATCCTGTACCCAAAATCTTACAGTAGTGGCTACAACTATAAAAACATATTTCTTGTATTATACTCATATGTTGTTTAATTCTATTCAAGTATTTATATCTGCTTAATTCTGTAAGGTTTACTCCACACTCCTCATCTTAATTGTATTATTTCCTTCCTTCAATATTTTCTGGCTATCTTTGTTATAGTCATTTCAGTCAATGATATACTTGTTCTTTCCCCTAATATCTCCTTAGAATTTCTTTTACAATTAGTCATACTTCTTAGACATTCTTCAGCCATTTTAATATTTAGTAAACCTTTTAAGCTTTGCAATGAACATTTAGAAATTCAATGTTCTTTTGAAATACTTTCATCCATTTTACTAATTACTCAGTAATGTATGCAGTTTCTGCCAAGTCATTATATAACTATGAATTCAAACACAAGTTAACAGGTGAGATTTAAATAAATTCACATATGCTTTTTCACTTTCTTTGGTGTATTCACAGAGTAAAATAACATCTGGTTAAATCTTGAGAAAGAATTCCTCTGTATTTTATATGTTGAGATTTGGCAACAACCCCATTTGTAAGTTGGGGACTAGAAGAAATCAATGTCCTTTAAAAGTTCAAGTTCTCTTTACAAAAGAACAAAGCTTCCTCTCTAAGGCAAAGAGAATGACTCATCACAAGACTATCCCTTAAGATACCGCCATCTTTTTCCAATCATATTGAAAAGGACAAAACCAGTTTTCCCTTCAGAGTCACCTGTCAAAAGCCAACAGAAGACTAAACTGTGCCATTAGGTATATCTCATTTATAGCCTAATCCAATACCTATTCACAGAGGTTATTATTAGTAGTACTATAATAAGACAATTAGTATTAATCATTGGTTTGTGATGGCACATTAACAGATCATTTGATTAGTATAGAGGGTTTCTTTTCCCTCCCATGATTAGAAAGTCATAGAATGCAAGGGATCAGACAAGTTTACTTCATCTACATCTCTTATACCTAATCCAATGCCTGAAACAATACGCTTTTAATTAACTTCTGAATGAATAAACTGTAATCCAACATTTTTAGTTGATATCTGAGGGTACAAAATTCAAATGTCAATGGATTAGTTCATTTAAATGCTTGCTAAGCTCATAACTACAACAAATACCAGTTAAATTAAGTAAATAACATGAATGTTCCAAAATTCAACATGTATTCAGTGTCATGTATCTAAAAGCAAAATGTACAAACCAAATTATTTCCACATCCATCCTCCAACACCAATGCTCATGAACCAAGTCAAACTAGCAAGACTTTAGATTTCTTCCTCTTATCTTTCAGAATCACTTTATAGCCTTAATATCTGTCACTTCCTCTTCATCCTGACACTCTATAAATTTAAACATGCGTTTCTTCCTAATTGGACCAGTACAAAACTGAATCAGTAAAAGAAGTCTGATCCCAGCCCTACAACCTCCAAATCATTATCTGCATCTCGATAAGTATTTCCATTAACTGCATCCAGAAAAGTATTTCTAAAAATGCTAATTAATATTCATTTATGAAGTCTTGTTCTTTCTAAAATGCCATCAATTTCACAAAAGGTGTTTTGTACTCAATATGTTTGTAAAATGGCTACATCCCTTTCCCTGTGGAGAGGTACAAAATGTGAAGCCTTTGATAAGATTTGTATTAAAGAATCTAATTTTTCTTTATTAAGCATTCCACAGTATTTATGGCTCTTTTTTCCCTATCAGAACACTCAATGTTCACAATCTAACCTTTCTCTTACCACTGTTTTTATTACAGTATCTATTGTATGCCCTCTACATTAAGAGATATAGAGCTCATTTTTACATGTCTTGTTTCTACAGAAAGAAATACTTCACTGCTGCTGCCTAGCTAATTCCCACTCATCTTTCAAGTCTCAGTTCAAGTTTTATCTCTTTAGGCAAGGCTTAAATGACCCTGTTCTCTAGACAGGCCTACGTGAATTTTTCATGTTTTCAACCCACCCTGTGTATCTTCTTACTAAAGTATTCTATAACATCTGTTTCCCATGAGACCATATTCCATGAGGACAGAACTGTGGTTTTAGTTCTGAATATACAGTCTCTGATTATAGGAGGTACATACATACCTATTTTAGCTAGTGAAACTGATTCTTTACAAGTCTAATAGGGAGAAAAGACAAGACAGAAAGCCATAAATAGTTCTAGGAATCAAGGGTTTGTGGGATGCTGAATAAACAAAAGAAATTAGGTTCTTTAACATAAACCTTATCAAAGTCTTCACATTTTGTACTTCTCCAAAGGGAAAAGGATGTAGTCATTTTCCAAGCATACTGACTAAGAACCTTGTCTGGGGAAGCATTTCAGAAACACCTATCTCTACTTCAGATAATAATCTAAACAAGATAGACAAGATAAAGAGCAACCAGCTTCAACAACACTTAATATTTTACAACTGAACTTGTTTCTTTTTGCTTCTTTTTCAGTTCAGCTGTAGCACCCCACATACCCCTCTCTGATCCCATTCTCTAAGTAAACAATACCATAAACTTGATTTCAAGTTATCTTATGTATGTGTTTATACTTTATATAAGTGGTACAATGTATTATGTCTCGTTCTGTAGCTTGCTTTGTCCTTTAAAATGCATTTCTGAAATATAACAGTATCTAAAGCTCTTCACTCAATTTCAATCACTATAGAAAATTTAAGTGTTTCAATATACCACATTTATCAACTATTCTATTTATATACATTTAGGTTCTTCTTTATTTTGTTGTATTACAAATAAAACAGCAATAAAAATTATTGTATTTGCCTCCTTTATATACACAAAAATTTGCTGAGAGGTTACATCTAGGAACTGAATTGCTTTTCTTCAAAGTATACTCTGTTAAAAAAAAAAGAAAAAGAAAAAGAAACAAAACAGAAAGGGGTCGCTTTCACAGTGTAGGTACTCATTAAATATTTACCAAATGAATGAAAAATGAACAAGTCATTCAATTTTTCTTGTACTGCCAAATTTTTTTTCCAAAAGAGGGTTAGACAGATTTGTACTCCCAATAGTTGGCACTCTACAGTCTCACTGACTCTTAGTATCTTCCACCATCTTAATGTATTCATTTTGATGAGTCACAGTATTTTATAGTGTTACAGCCAAAATTTTATTATTTCATCTTTAGAACTTTATTTGAATGGGCTCTTATCTCCTATTACAGTACTCTAATAGATTATTACTGCTATACAGAAGGCTGATCATTTTTTTAAGGTTGATTTTTTTTTTAATGTCAATTTTCTCTCTAGGAATTTTGAGAACACTTTCATTAGTTCTAATAGTTTATATCCCAAAAATTCTATAAAGACAATTATATATTCTGTAATATGGATAATCTTATATCTTCCTTACCAAACGAAGGAACGTCCCTCTTGTTCCTAATTCACAGGAGTACTGTTCATCACAAATATCACATCATTTCAGATAAAGATAGGTTTCCCCCTACCATAACATGACTATCTGGTATATTATAGTAAACTATTTGTTAATAGTAAACTATCCTT
Source organism: Spilogale gracilis (assembly GCA_004023965.1). NCBI lineage: Eukaryota > Metazoa > Chordata > Mammalia > Carnivora > Mephitidae > Spilogale > Spilogale gracilis. Next base: position 3,257 of record PITA01027818.1, on the reverse strand, counting down.
GGATAGTAAACCTCCTGTATCCAGATAAAACCTCTAGGTATTAAAAATGTACTGACGACCCCCAATCGCTAATATTTTACTATTTATTATTTAGTTGGCCTTTTCTACAATTTCTTTCTCCATGTAATTTCCATTTCTGCTTTAATTATCCCTTTCTTCCCAGTTACTTTTCTTTCTTCCTAATTACTTTGGGTTTGCTGTTTTTCTAGTTCCTAATGCTTTTGCTAATAGTAGTATATTTAAGACTGTACATTTATCCGAGTAGTGCTATAGCTACCCCCAGTATTTTTACTAATAGTACGTTCACTAATATTCACATATCAACTCTGTGTATTTCCTCTTTATCACATTATAAAAGGACCTTTTGATACTTGTAAGTATAATTCAGAAGGGGAATTTATTTTGTGTACTTCAACATCATTAGCAGGGTAGTCAAACAATAGAACCAAGTATTCCTTAATGAAATATTTTAAGATTTTCTTTTAAGCCTCCATGTTCTGTAGTTACACTCTACTATTAAAAACTAGGTAATTATTTTTATTTACCTACTCACTCCTGAGAACAAACTCTGGATCTGAAGAAATATGCCTGAGAAATTTTTTCAAAATTATCTCTTGAAAACAATGTCTCTTCTATTCCCATTGATTTCTTCCTGTGGCATATTGTGGAACCCTTCAATCCATACCAAAGTCATGCAACTGCTCTTTCATACTTACTTCTTTATTTCACTGAACTACATTCCAAATGAATGCCTAATGAATGTCAATTCTTAAATTCTCCCTTTGATGGCATCTACTATAGCTTCTTTGCCTCAGTAAAACTTGTTAAATTTATCCCCTTTTTCTGTGACAAATACAATTTCTTCTTTCATCTCTCTGGTACCTTAAATATGCTATTTCTTTTTTTTTCTTTTTTATGATTTTATTTATTCATTTGACAGAGAGATCACAAGTAGGCACAGGGGCAGAAACAGGCTCCCCAATGAGCAGAGAGCCCTAAGTGGGCCTCAACCCCAGGCCCCTGAGATCATGACCTGAGCTGAAGGCAGAGGCTTTAACCCACTGAGCCACCCAGGCGCCTGCTATTTATTTCTTTTATTACTCATCACTCCCCATCTAAAGTTTTGTGATTATCTCTACTCATCCTGATTACCCCACTACAGAACTAGATCATATAATGCAGGTTTAGAACTTCCTGCTCCAAGATAATATTTTGAATTTTTATAGATCCAGTCACCAACTGACTTAAGCAGACATTTCAATTCAGGTCCTGGTTTTAAGAACTATGTCTATCTTCTCCCGTTCCTCAGCCCTTAATTTACCATAAATGAGGTTTTAGAGTGATTATTCAAACAAGGGCCCTCTTGAGTATTAACAGAGTCTCTATTAATAACTATATAAACAATAAGCCTAAACTGGGAGTCTCAAAGGTAACCTTAGGTATATGGTCACCCTAAACATAAGCTTTAGCCTATGCAGCAGTTATCAGTGACTTTCTTTAGTCTCCTTTACAAGTATGGAGACTAACGTTAGGTCCCAGCTTCATGTAGTAATAAGCCTGACTCTATTCCTCTATGTTTCATGAAGTAGTTTTAGTCCTTTTAACATACAAGAACTAAATTCTTGGCTATAAGTACCTACTTCTCTTTGCTAAACCCAACCCTCTTCATCACTGTAGGTTATCTTGGACTTTAAGCACAGATTTAGTTTTTAAACTCACTGTGTGTATTCTTTTTTTAATATTTTATCTATCATTACTTTATGTTTGAAATGAGGTGGTAATAAACAGTGAGACTAGTGTGTCACCTTCAACAGAAGAAACATCAATTTTTTGAAACATGCATTTCCTTTACTCAGCGACTATCAGGAATTTATGTTACAAAAACACACCCACGTTTACATTTTAGATGGATATCTGAATATTCAAAGATTATATGAACAGTAAACAGTTTTAGTAGTATAGTTTATATCTTACATCTTTTAAGAACAAAGCAACCCAAACAAAAACTATTTAAATAATTTATGGCCCAGTCATGTTAGGAAACAATATAAAGGTAAAGTCACAGGAAAAATGCCCACAATAGAGTGCTGAGTGAAAAAAAATATACAGAAGTTTGTAAATGTGAATATAGCTAGGAAACAAAACTGTAATATGAATAATAAAAAATTATAGTGAAGCAGAAAATGTTTGCAGTACAAGAATAGAGTAAAACAGAAGAATAGGGGAAAAAAGCTGAAAAGATGGGTTAAAAGCCAAATAACGGACAGCACTAAGGGCTGAACTACTTATTTTTACCTTTCACAAAATGTGGATCCAAAAGAATTTAAGCAATGAGTGATAGTATGAAATACCATTCAGGAAGACTAATCTGAATGAAGAATAGAGAATACAATGGATGAAAAGAAAAGAACATATATTAGTCATTGTTTTGTTTCAAATACTAGACCAGATTTTGTTCACATTAAATATTAAAGATATTTTCCATATTTTTAAAAAGTTGATTATTGAGCTCTAAAACAGTATACATGAAAATTATTTTTATATACACAAAAGCCTTACAAAATAAAATTTTACATGAAAAAATGAAAGCAAAGTACCAAAAAGCAATGTTTAAATTTATACATAAAAATAAACTTCCTTGGGGTCCAGTGGCACAGTGGTTAAGTGTCTGGCTCTTGGTTTTGGACCAGGTCATGATCTCAGGGTCCTGGAATCAAGCCCTGTGTCTGGCTGTGCACTCAGGAGACAAGTCTGTTTGAGGATTCTCTCCCTCTGCTCATGCTATCATGTTCTCTCTCTAAAATAAGTAAATCCTTTTTAAAAAAGTAAAAGTAAAAAATAAATTTTCTTCAATTTTCTGCTTGTGTTTCTACCTAAAGGTGGAAAGCAATAAATATAAATAAACAAACAAACAAAACAAAACAAAAGGTGGAAAGCCATAAAGTAGACCTCAGAAATAAGATACTTATAGCTTGGCAACAATTTTTCTACTAATGTATTATAAGGAAACTGTCAAGCTTTGTGGCTAAGAGTCATTATTTTAAAATTATATTTATATAACTTAGACTGTCCACTGCTTCAAATAACTGGAAATTTCGTAGTGCTTTTCCCATTAGCATCATCATACTGCCCCACCTCTTTCCCTTCCCACACGAATTCTAAGACCCCTGAACATATCAATCTAGTAGCATTCAAAAAAAGTAGTAAACACTGAACTCCCTTAAGAAATGGAAAAGGAGGGGCGCCTGGGTGGCTCA